>JAUOBX010408549.1:0-10599 GCA_032360705.1 Eupentacta quinquesemita
GGGGTTGCGAAACATTGTACAGCAGTTATAGGATTGCCAATCCCCACGTCACTTTGTTAGAGAACCCAACTGGTGATCGCTTATCATTAACCTATATGCTCCATATGCAATATGTTGTAATACTTTCCGTGGAATGGTATGGTATAATATTTATAATCAGCCTAATCAGTCCTTCACTATATGCATCAGATACAAATTAGAAGGTTCAGATGATATTCTAGGCAGTACCTCAAGTTCAGTCAAGTTATTTCAGAAAAATAAACACATTCTGCTACACAACGCTAACCGCCATATAGATCACGTACGTACGCGTCACACACTAGGCAATTGTCCTTTAATTAAATATAATATAAATACTGTTATTTTAATTATAAATTAATATAATTGACATTATCGTCTTCAGTGACACGCTACTACTCAGATCGATCCAGTTTGAGTAGTTCATTGCCAGCAACGATCACCTAACATGTTGCTACATACCGAGACTGCGTAACCTCAGTGAGACGCAATGGTGTCTTACCACTGAATAGCCACACTGCCATGTTCCTACCATCTTTCACACATTCTGTCCAAGTATCTGACAGACGCTTTCAAATCACTTCAAATCGACACTCAGTCTTGAGAGTCTTGCTTCTGAGATTGAAAAAGCAGGTGAACCATGCACTCGATTCCTAATTATGTACGAGGAAAGACTTTCCCATTGGCTCAGAATACGATGAAATGTGATTCCTAATATCTATTGATTTCTTTAGGGAACGTCACTGTTCTAAAATAGCATAGTTCATTGGAGGCAATTTGCCTGGGGCACTTTCATACGCAGCTGCTGGATATCAGAATACAAAACGTGATGGACGCGAGAAAACATACCCACTCAAGCCTACGGCATTCCGTCCCAGCACACTAGAACCAAGGGCAGACCCTCTCGATGGAAGTGATATTGTTTTCATGCTATCAGCTAATGACTGAAGCATGTTTGATTGCTATTACAACAGTGGGTGACAGGCCTTATAGCACAACCAGTTGTGCGATTAGATAATACTTACTATCTTTGGGTTGTTTTGCGTGAGGGCATGGACGCTGACCAGGATGCCCCTACCAGGAACGCGACCTACATCATCACACGCTGACGAACGTACCATGTAGGTAGCTATATCCTCAGTTATCATATCATCGTACCTGCCACATTCTGTTATCAATAGAACACATGCCAGTTGGGCCGTAAATACTACTGCAGTATGTCACTACGTAATAAAGGCCGCATTACGATATAAGACATTTACCCAATTAGTCTATTTCTTTTTAAACGATGTCAATGGCATTCTATGACATGGAGCGTACCAGTGGAACCTGTGCTTATCTGAATATAACATTACCGGGCATTCAAAAATTGATCTAGTATAGTTATAATTATTATCATCATCTTTATTATTTTATATAAAATTGGGTGTCAATTGGAACGTAAACAACTTCTAGTATTCTCGTCATATTGGCCACATTACGATACCAAACTTGTAACGTGGCGATTGGTTCAATTAAATAAAGTTTTCCGAAAACGATAGAAATATCATGCTACGACATGGCGCGTATCGAGTAAATCACAAGCATGATGTAGCACCCGTAGATCCTCTCAACTAATGATAAGATCCTCCAGCCTATGATATCGTTGACCCGTCAGTCTCCAGCAGAGTCCATGGCCATTAGACAACAACTGTTCATTTCCCTAATGACTAATGGGGCTTAAGGGGCCGCATTTCAATAGCTTATTTGTTGATTCATGGACTAACATCAGGAGTGAGAGGTACTTTGTAAGACGAAATGGATGTGTATAGGCAAGGTAATACATTCACAAAGTCAGTGGCAGACCATGTGACTTTCTTCGGGACCTTTGTGCATATATATAGGTTTGCCTTTTAGTTGCTGCGTTCTCATTGGATTGAAGATGTGTATTTTCAGAGCTTTTATATGCGGCTCAAATTCCAGGAACCGAGAAGACGGTACCGTATGTAATTTCTTTGTATTGGGAAGGTAACACGTTCAACAAGTTGTGGCAGACCGGGTGACTGTCTTGCAATAGAGGGTGTTTCAACCTAGTCACTCGACTAGAAATATCAGTAGAAAACTCCCTAGCAAAGGGATGTCCGGTTCAGACGGATGAATTAACCGGGTAGCTGGTACAGCTGCATGATCTTTGGGGTTCTCCCCAGGAGATCAAAGCTCCGTTGATACCAACATTGAACGTGTTGATGTCTAATAATTCTGACCGAACATTGGCATAATGGGCAAATGCATGTAATTACACCCACCTCGACATGGAGGCACCGTGGCAAAGGTATGACCTTATAATGTGTGCGTGTGTCATGCGATATTCCTGGATAAGCAATCTTCACCTGGCATCATGTCGCAATTAGTTTCAATAGGAGCTTATCAAGGCACCGTCGAGCTACTTGTATTGCTATTCCATTACATATCATGATATACACAAATGATAGATAACTGCAGGTGTAAGATATCCCAAATAAGATAAATGGAATGAGGAATAAGAGTAATATAGACACAAAATCGGTATGATAACTAATAATGGTGACTATCGCATCTGAACACATACCACATCTCTTTTTTTCGTCAGTCTGTAGCTTATGACAATCCATTACAAATGCGAGTCAGTTCTGAGATTAAGGTATCATACGTGTCACCTTCAAGTCATAACTACCCGTGGCATACGTCATTTATGCTGGCCTGAGACTCGGAACGTCGTTTGGAGATTCAACCTCATGTTGTTTGCAACCACACAGCATGTGGTCATATACGGAAACAACTATTCGTTCCGTACGAAGATGGTCGCATACGATGTGATCAATTGTTACGTCACGTTATACAGTGTACCACTCAGTCTAGCATAGCTAGTGTCAAATGCGGTTAAGATAATAGTATAGTATAGAACATGTTCGCACATGAGAGTATACCTAGGACGCGATGGTGCACCTTGGTCTAAGCCGGCTTACCGTAGAATTATCGATATGTTTGTTTCATTGTATCACCACTAAACCGAAGGTCACCCCAGTACTGACGCAAACACGGTGACGGTAAGATAAAATGCGGACTCATTCCATTTGGGTAACGTTTCAATTTCAGTACAGGAAGTAGAAAGTGGGACATGTTAAGGTTGGACCAATCAGGGGGTCAACCTACCTAGCATTAATGCTGTCGAAAGGCTAAATGAGACATGGAATTAGTAACATATCATTAACATATCCATCTCAGAAATGTTGGGGTTCAAAACATGGTTGGTACTGTGTCATTTTTAACACGAAAAAGGGGCAATCTTTATTAATCAGGACGGATGGTAACCCTTGGGCATTGTAATCTGGTCGAATATATATAGGTGGTCGACCAGTTGACGGCATATACGGAAGTGTCCAATGTTATTCTACCAAAATACTAACATTTATATGTAGACATGCAAACGATAATCGGAAATGCAGGCAAGCAAGCAGAGATGCAGACGGACGAATGAATGGATGGACACGTTGATATATGTCAATGCTAGTATTGCTAATAGATATACGAATAGAGTGATTCACTGACACCATCTTCAACATTCCTTTTACAATTAAAATGACACACAGGTTCCACGCAATATTACTAAGGAATGTTGATTCGAATCGCGTGTTCAGCCTTTGCGTAGAAATAATCACCTATCAGGATTGTTTGCTGGTTCGTCATAATTGGTTCTTGTCGTACGACACCTACGATACGGCGTCGTCGTATAGAGAGGCGTTAGTTGGAATTTTATATTTCTAACAATAAACAGTTATGTCATCCCTCAGGGTTGGATACCTTGACATTTGAAGCGAGTCTGCAGAGTCAGCAAGCGTCGACCTAAGCGTGTTGAAACTAACCGTCGCAAGAGCTAATATTAATGAATGATTTGGGTAACATCGTACACACTAACTAATGTATCACTAATTGGTCTATCCAAATGGAAAGCGCTTGTGTGAGGTAGTGTAGGGATTGAATGAAAACGAGCGAACCACTTACGACGCAAACGGTTGAATTTGGTTGACGTGTACTGTAGTCAGAGTATGAAAATAAACAGTCTGATTGTGAGAATACTAGCTCATGTTTAAGGGTTGAATTCTCGCTCACGAACCCATCTGACACACGTGAGTGAATGCTCCTCACGTAGGCGCTTCTGCAGGTTTCAATACACGCCTATTCGCCCATCCTGCACACTGTGCTGCCTTGCCGTATGGTAATCATCACAATCAACTTCCCATTTAGCCAGACAACTGCCATTCATCAAGTATATTGCATGCAAACAACCGATCGACACTGTTACAGCATAGCTACAATACGACTCCCCAATTACAGCATATGAATATACACTATGCTTCACCTCCCGAAAATGACATTGACTTGTGCCTGAACTATCTATCTGTGTGCAATTGAGGTGAAGCATATTTAACTGAGGTGTAGTGAGGATGTGAGTTCTATCTTGATATCTGACTTTTGATCACAACACAACAATCACCTATTCACAATCGACCCCATTAAATATCGGCTTTTTTGCTTTTTGCAGTATAACGCCCATCACAAAGGTGGTAGGAAATTCTAGGTTGCCAGTGTGGGAAGTACCATGGCTCATCCAACTTTACTTATTTAACCCCGAGTAGTATTGAACGATTCGTCAGTATATCTTGTCATCGCAGCCCACTGCACGCGAGTGCATTGCATCCGGTTGAAGAGACTGTATATCTTACGGTTGCAATTCTTAACCATCAGCATGAAAAAAAAAGTTAATGATGGGCGTGACCTCAGTGAGACGTAATGGTGAACTCTACTTTATTTCAAATACACACATACACTGTCCATAGGAATGATCGTACCCCACCGACGTTCCTACTTCTTTTTGAAAACTATCTCACAAGTTTGAGAAGCTTTAGAGGTTGAATGGGGAAACAGACCTACGCCTCTCTTCAAAGAGCTGTTTACTATTGTGTCCGTCGCGAAAATGTGCTGCAAAACTTATGGTTTACTTGCCGAACCGGGTATCGATCCCATACAAGCCGACAAGGGTGCATACCTGGATACAGCACTCCCGTCAGCTGCGAACCTTCACGAAAAGGGTGCATGTGAAAAATATAAGTGTTCCTATCATAAACACAGCCTATATGACTGAAAGCAGACAAACATACCATTTGTATATATGCATCTTTGACCTGATAGAAATGCCCGGAAAGAAATGATCATCGCTTATATATCTTGTGATGAAGTTCGGTATTTGTGATACTGGAAATGAACGACCCAATCTCGTTCCTAATTCCCTTGATAATCAGACTGTTAGAGGCAAGAGGAATATCCTAAAATATAGTATACATAAGTTGAAAAAAATCAATATTAGGTTTGCTTCTCCATATGCTTGAGCACATGCAGTTTGTGATACATAGTTGTAACACTTACTCATGAAAGAGACGCCTAGGCATGTTTCGTTACATATTTGCTGATCTGGATCTAGTATTCAACTCGTCTAATATCTTCAAAAATGTTACAACCCGAAACACGTTATTCTCTTTCCCATATCCGAAAATGTTTCTCTCGTCCTCATTCATATAGCATAGATCACAGACTAAGGAAGGAATCATCCAGCACGTCTAAAGTGGGGGGTCGGAGTTATGTACAACACACAACTGTTCATTCTCTGCATGACTAATGGGGCAGGTTCATATGACGGCATTTCATTCGATTACAATTTAATCCGGAGACTATTAGCCCTCGTTCAAGTGCTCACACATAAACATACGTGAATTGTGGAAAGTGGAAGACTACTGGTAGAACTATGGGGATACCGTCATACGTTAGCGTATCGGGTAAGGCAAAGCGTAGCATCGTAATAGGTCACTGAACCTATGTTCAGTTTGGGTGACTAGCATTCTGCCGCGTCTTCCAACATCGTACTCTATAATCGTGTGATGTAGGTGGGGTATTCCAATAGAAATATGTCCGTCATCATTTAACTTCTGTTTACAAGTGGAAGCATACTGGTCGCACTATGGAAATGTCGCCAAACTTCAGGGAAAGGTATCGGGTTAGGTAAAGCGTAACATCGTAACAACTCACTGGTCCTGTATACAGTGTGTGCCTACGCCACATCAGATTGCACGATTGTCCTATCGTGTGATATGTGTTAATCAAGTTACGACCGATTGGTCGCTCATTTCCACGATCTTCATAGCAGTCGCCAACTGCCACTGTCGTCGTACTTTTGGTGGTAGGCGCAATTGAACGACATGACAGTACCACCAATCGTAACGTCGCACGACATGGTAACAACTGGTAGCACGCCTCATCGTGGGCTGATACGGCTGGTGGCACAACCAGTTGTCATGAGATTCGATCAGTTGCACGGTCAATGAAGTATATTCATTAGGTCACAAGTATAATTATTCTGGTGTTCAAGTTTCTTCACAATTTGGCTCCTCTCATTTATCGAGTCTAATTCAACAACTTGAAAGCTACTACTCAACACGCTCAACTGACAGCTACGCTATGAAGGTGTCATTCACCATAAAAATATGCCTGTCCTCATTCAACTGCTATTTACAACGAGTGTGATGTTTGCGATTTCTGACAATACTGATACGGCATAGCAGCGATGTTGTCAATTGCACTAAAAACCCTGAGATATAAAGAAAAACAAATCTGGCGGTTGTTCGTTTGTTGATAACTCTTATCGAGTTGGTGAAAGCCCTTTCGAGCTGTGAGGAACCGTTCAAGGAAGTACATCGATTATAAAATAATAGATGGGTCATCGTGGATACCGATTTCGATATAAGTGAAGTTTTCCCGGCTTGCACTAACACAATTGTTGCCGCGATCTGGTGTTTTTCGTCTCATATATATTTATATATAACTTTCTTATCCCTTAAATATTCAGAGAAATAACCTTCATTTGTCTATCGGGTTTAATTTCTGTCATAACCTCATTCCGATTATTCTGTGAGAATAAAATTCACAAATTGCGCGATGCAACATCAGAACCTTCAATACCATGATCGTAGACTCAAGGTCAAAGGTCATGAAATACCACAATTTCCCAATAGATTGATGCCGCCGACGAACTGTACAACGGTATGTTTTCTGTATAGTTTTCGAGGAATTAGAGCGAACACGATATTTCGCAACGACATTATGCTTAGGTCTCAGGTATAATACATATTTGCTTAGCTCTTTCTTCCTTCATACCACTCACGATGGTTTCTATTTTAACATCTGGTTCCAATGAGCCTGTGATCGGCATCTATCCATGCTTATGGTCACATCTTCATTCGACGTATGACATAAGCAACAATGATGCGACATTGATTGAGAATTATGCCGATGATTACCCACGGGATTACGAAGACGATCTAAAGTAGGTACAGATTTTGAATCGCTTTACAGCTTCGTTTTCATGTGAAATTTAATGAGCCACGGTAGTATCCGATGGAGTGAAATGGTTGTACAATGCACATTAGTCGTCGTATAATGTGCTAACAGTAACCAGTTCAACAAACAACACACTACAAGGCAAATGTTTCGAGATGTGAGAGACTCACAATATCTCTCCTCATACCACAAAACCGACCAATTGGGCTAAAGGTAACTTGTTATACATTTCTGCAGAGGTAGACCTGCACTAATGCAATAATCGTTGTCAAAATACAGCGTAATGCAAACAGTGTAGTGGCCGCATGTGCCGCATGCAGCAACCTAATCTAAAAACAACTACACCCCCTGCGAGTTATCCGTTGCGGTATCCAAACGATAATTGCAATATCTTCATCTCTCTGCCAATTACACAGAAGTTGTCTTATATGCCACATGCAGCAACCAAATATACGAACAACTACAGCCCTAGGAGTTATCCGTTGCGATATTTCGACGATAATCACAGTCTCCCCATATCCCAGCGGATCAACCGACTGATTAGGCCACAGCTAACTTAGGATGTTCATCTCTTTTGCGGATGCCATAGCTGTTGCCAGGATTCCGTGTAAACCAGAAGTCATCGAACATATGTACGAGTATCAGCGAGTTATCTGCTGGGTGTTGTTGTTCAATTCCTCCGAAATTATTCAACTAGGAACATCATAAACAACAGCGTCACTACAGAAATGCAGTCATCGTCACTAAACGGCGCAAACATTTGATTATGCCTCAATGATGAAATGAAAGGACAGATGCACCCCTCCAATGTCAGGTATTGTGAGGCTACTTACTACGTATATGGTATCGTAATCCGGTTATGGGTGAACCGGTGGCCGGTGCAAGGCCGGACGTCTTGAATTTATTTGAACTGATTGGCGGTGTGGATGCATGAATCAAAATATTGCCTTTCCAACAGAAACGTGGAAAATGAATAAATAGTAAGTCAGGCAGGCAGACAGGTAGACAGAAAGACGCTCGGACGGACTTACACATATATTATACGAGTAGAGTAATATATTTCACTGACACTATTTTCAGCAGTTCGTCTACAATAATGATTACCGACAAAATGCAAGGAATCATGATATCATCCCTTGACGAATAAGTGAAACGACTTTTTACAAGATGTTCATACTGAAATTGAAAATCTACCCGGAGGAATGCGTCAGCATTTAATCTTACCGTCACTGTGTTTGCGTCTGTACTGGGGTGACCTTTGGTTTAGTGGTAATACAATGTAACAAACATGTCAATAACTCTAGCAGTGAACCGGCTTAGACCAAGGTGCACCATCGCGTTTTATACTATTATCTTAACCGCATTTGACACCATCATGCCAGTCTGTCAGTAGCTATGCTAGACTGAATAGTACACTGTATAACGTGACGTAACAGGTGGAGTTACATCCAATTGATCACATCGTATGCGACCATCTTTGCACGGAACGAAGAGCTGTTCCCGTATGACCACATGCTGCGTGGATTCAAATAACATGAGGTTGAATCTCCAAACGACGTTCCGAGCCTTAGTCCAGCGTAATTGACGGATGCCACGGGTATTTATGGGTTAAAAGTGACACGTATGCTACCTTAAGCACAGAACTGACTCGCATTTGTAAGGGATTGTCATAAGCTACGGACTGACAACAAAAAAGATGTGGTATGTGTTCAGAGGCGATAGTCACCATTATTAGTTATCATACCGATTTTTTACTATATTACTCTCATTCCTTATCCCATTTGTCTTATTTGGGCTAAAAAATTACGGAATAGCAATGCAAATAGCTCCGTAAAGTGTCTCCGTAAGCTCTTCTAGAAACTCATTGCGACATGATGCTAGGTGACGATTGCTTAGCCAGATATATCGCACGACACACGTAATAAAGTCATACCTTTTCCACGGTGCATCCATCTCGAGGTGGGTGTAATTACATGGATTTGCCCTTCAGGTCAATGTTCGGTCAGAATTATTGGACCTCTCGTGCTGAAAAAAACGTCCATGCAGCACGCGAGACATCAACACGTTCAATTTTGATATCGACGGAGCTTTATTGTCCTGGGGAGATCCCTGAAGATCATGCAGCATGCAGTACCAGCCACCCGGTCAATTTTTCCGTCCGAACTGGACATCCTTCTGCTAGTGAGTTTCCTAATTCAACTACATTCGGCGTGCTATCCGCCACGTTTTCTTCTACCAAACGGGAACGCTACTACATTACTGATATTTCTAGTCGAATAACTAGGTTGAAACACACTCTATTGTAAGGTCTGCCACGACTTGATGAACGTGTTACCTTCTCTATACAAAGAAACAAAATAGTACACACGACACCGTCCTATCGGTTCCTGAAATTTGAGACGAATATAAAAGCTCTGAAAATACACATCTTTGAGAATGCAAAAAACTAGAAAGCAAACCTATCTATATGCACAAAGGTCCCGAAGAAAGTCACACGGTCTGCCACTGACTGTGTGAGTGTTTTACCTTGCGTATACACACACATAACACACTGTACCGTCCTTTAGGTTCCAATATATTTCTTCTTACGAAGTACCTCTCACTCCTGATGCTAGTCCATGAATCAACAAATGAGCTATTGAAATGCGGCTCCTTAAGCCCCTTTAGTCATTAAGGAAATGAACAGTTGTTGTCTAATGGCCATGGACTCTGCTGGAGACTGGCGGGTCAACTCAAGTCCTGAAAGGATAGCTGAATGATGGGGATGTGAACGATATCATAGGCTGTAGGTTCATGTTATTAGTTGAGAAAATCTACGGGTGCTTCATCATGCTTGTGATTTACTATAAACGGGCAATGCCGTAGCATGAAATGTCTACCATTTTGGGAAACTTTAATAAATTGAACCAATCGCCAAGTTCCAAGTTTGGTATCGTAATGTGGCCTGTATGACTAGAAAACTTTAAGTTGTTCCAATTCACACCCATTTATATTTAGTAATGAAGGCAATAATAATAATTATCTGATATAGTGCAAATATCCAACAAAAACTGATCAATGCGCTTTACAAACTAAGTCATCGAAATACAAACGGCAGAGGTGCATCCTACACTTGAGGCCTACTACTCGTCTATGGATTGGGAATACCACTAAAACCATATTATAAAAATGAGC
>JAUOBX010408660.1:0-16830 GCA_032360705.1 Eupentacta quinquesemita
ATGTTTGTTTATCATAGAATCTATGATAAACAAACATGCTTACAAATACATCACAACTAAAATTAACAAAATTAAGCATTTTAAAGGGAAGATGTAAGAACGAATTTCTCCCAAAAAAAGTTTTTAAAAAAAAGTGTCACAACTGAAATTGGTAAAATTAAGCATTTTAAAGAGAAGATACAAAAGCAAATTTTCACAGAAAACTTTTTTGGGCTGTCATAAATGAACGATAATATAACAAATAATACAAATAAAGACCAGCTTAACAAACCAATAAGACAAGCCTTCTAATGTATAAGAACTTAAAATACATTAAAGCAATTCAAATATTAGCAATTTCCCCTAGAGAAAGGCTGATTATTGCCTTCCGAATATCCCTTCTAAGCATGTAAAAGCCAATAAAACATGCAAAAATCGTCAGAACGTACATAGTGAGGCTTGAAAATTGATCTTTTAAACTGTGAGTTCAGGTCCAAATTTGACTTTTTAATAACTAATTTCCGCTTCAACTCACAACTTTTGCATCAAAACACGCTACTTTTAAACTGCTGTTTTCAGCAGGAAATGGGGAAAATTGGAAAAAAAAAAAAAATCATGTCATATCTCTTTCTACAAAAATAGACCTTAACTGCTATATCACGTTACAATTAAAAAAACTACAGTAAAAAATAAGAAAATACCACTTTTTAGCACTTCCAATTCCCGGTCACTTTTAAAGCGTGAATTGCCGCGAATAAAATCAAGCAAATCCACTAATTTACCAATAACCCAACACTTGAACTCACCCGAGTATCCCCACAACTTGAGTACAGAATACAAACGCGATATCCACAAATAAAAATAACACCAAACAGAACCTGTACCATGAAACAATCTCTCATTACTACAACTACTACCCACACAAACCCAGCCTATGACAGAATTTTTAACCGCCTAGTATTAAAATATTTTAATACTAGAATTTATAATAAGCACCCACCTGTTTAATTAATACCACTTTCTAGTAGCATTACCATGTTACGGCTTACCCCAGCTTTTGTATCTGGGGGCACCGGGCAATTTGTACACGCACCATTGTATTGTTCAACCCGCCTTTATTACACGGGTTTACTGTCAGGTCCAAATTCCATAAAACATTTCATTTTATATCCCTAATAGGACAATGTAACTCAACTAAGCCCTTTTTATATTTCCACTACGTTTACCTGAATTCCTAAGTACTTACCATACAGTAAGTACTTTCTCCGCAAAACTCTATTCCATTAAAAATTCAACTGGCAACGGCGGTATAGCAAGACAAAAAAAGGTAAGGTATTACGAGGATTATCGATTTAACCGTCAAGTTCCCCTGAACTAATATAGTGCACCGCCAAGTTCTTTGGTTTTTAAGCCTAATTTTGCTCGTACTTACCGCAGAAAACTAAAAACATCATTTATAACGGGGCCTCTAATCCCGGTCTTCTCCATAGACTTTTAAGATTTAAGTTTATAAAGCACTTAACACTTTTTGTGAAATATATTTAACCATTTATACACCTTCTTATTACTTTTATACTAAACTGTTACTCCTCTACGAAAAGATTAATACAAGAGTTAGTTTAACCGCAGGTGCTGGCACTAAATTTCCCTTCTCGTCCTATCTACCCTGGACCATCATGTCTGATTTTATCCAATATCCTCCACTGGTGTTGGGAAAATTTATTAACCATCATAGACTATTACTAATAGTAAGCCCCATCAGCCCTTACTTCTAAACGTTATTTAAACTTGAATTTTAGGCCTGCACTACTCCCAATACCCTTTCAGTACCAATGTGTCTAGTAATGATAGTATTAACCAAAAGCTAGAACCAAACTTTCTACATTACACTTTCAAACATTTGTTTGCCCTGTCGCGTGGAAGGCGACTATACTTTGTATACTAAAAGTGCTTTTCTGGGCCAAAAGGTCCCCCCTTACTTGAAGTGCTGAAAACTTCTAGTCTAAATTAACTTATAACCCATTAAGACGGGCAAAACTTTTACCACCACCTCAGTGTAAATGAGGCATAATTAATTATACTACACCTTAATACTAATCCAAATCCTTAATATCTGAGTAAACCCATGTTAAAATTCAAAGAATAAAATCTGATACACTAAGTACCTCCACTTCAGCTCTTATTTGCCAATGGTTAATTCCGCACATTTCTGAACAACCCCCTCACGCACTAAACCCCGGTCGTAAGTCAGAAAAATGGGCTCTATTAACACGCCCAGGAACTGCATCTATCTTAACCCCTAAACCTTGGATAGTTCAACAATGAATGACGTCCGCCGATGTAACCTTCACCTCAACATTCCTATCACCTGGTAATACTATTGGATAGTCTACAAACTGGCCATATCGAAAGCCTGAATCTAATTCACCGTCTCTATTATTCACAGTATATGAATCATACCTAATTAATCAATCAGAAACCCCTTCAAACTGCACCCCACCCTCTAAACCCCCCTTTAAGCTCCTCTTCCTAGAATAGTCCTTAAACACGCCCAACTCATCGGCTAAATTAATTAGCCTCGGGAGATGGACTAAATACTCGTAACTTCAGTACCACTGATGGCCTGTAACCTTAACTGTAATAAACTTAGGCTTATCATTTATACCTATAGCATAAAGCTGGACAAATGAAGGATACCCTATAATAATAATAAGTAAGATAGGAATGATTGTTCACCATAACTCTAACCTATTATTACGATACACATTACGAAAATGAATACCACCACAAAAATAACTAACCTTAGGCACTACTAAGAAAAGAATTCTCCCCACCACTGACATAATTATAAAACACGCACAAACAAGATAATCGTGAAGAAACACTAAACCCAAACCACTAGCACAACCCCAATCGCACAAACCTATTTGACCATAAATTCCAGGCATATTAATTCCCAACACCTAAATCCTTCCACTTTAACTCACTACCTCCGTCATAATTAGAGATATTTGTAGCTGGAAGCCCCCTCCCACCTAACCTAAACTGCAAGTATCTTATTATAACATCCCACCAACGCTCCAGCAAGCAGTGGGTAGGGTAGTACATAAAATAAACTAAACTCCTAATCTGGCCTATAACTTGATAAGGCTCCTGAACAGGTCGCATCCCGACAAAAGTCAATATAAGAAACCTAGATACAAAAACCCAATAATACAACTGCGATAAAGGGTAAAATGCTAACCCGAGATGGAAATACTTAGCACGAAAAGGTATTAAGTATAAAATTAAGACAGACCCAGCTAAAGCAGCCACACCACCGCCCTTATTAGGTACACTCCGTAAAATTGTATACGCAAACAAAAAATACCACTCAGGTTGAATGTGAATAGGGGTCTTATATGGATTTGCAGGGATATAGTTTTCAGCAGCGCCAAAAACATCTGGTGCGAACAAAACCACTAAAAACAAAGTCCCCACTATAATTAATATACCTACAAAATCCTTATGTGAGTAATAAGGGTGAAAAGAAACTAAATCCCCCCCATCGTCCACTCCAAGAGGGTTATTTGACCCTGTATCATGTAAATAATATATGTGGATTATAAACAATCCCCCAAGTGCAAACGGTAAGTACATATGCAAAACATAAAAACGCTTCAAGGTGGCATCACAAACTGTGAACCCCCCTCAAATTCATTGAGTGACTATATTTCCAACGTAAGGAATAGCCCTAAACAAATTAGTAATAACAGTTGCACCTCAATAAGACATCTGCCCCCACGGTAAGACATAACCTAAAAAGGCAATCGCTATTAATATTAAATACATAGTAACACCCACCCTCCACGTCTTATGGAGAACAAAAGAATGGTAATATATGCCTCGCCCAATATGGGCGTAAATGCACATAAAAAAAAACGAAGCCCCATTTCTATGTAAACTTCGAAATAGTCAACCTTCATGCACATCGTGCATAATATGTACTACAGATGAAAACGCTAAACCCTCATGTGGGGTATAATGGCATGCTATAATAAAACCTCTAAGAATTTGAATAGCTAACAGCATTCCCAATATAGAACCAAAATTTCACCATATATTTAGGTTAATAGGGCAAGGTAAATCATAAAAACTTCCTGCAACAGCGTGTAAAATTTTGTTATTATGACGAGGAGCATAAGAAATGACAGCAAGGGACGCTCAAGTCCTCCTTGTAGGCCGAAACTACATATACACTAATACTGCCTCCTGAAATAGAAACTATAAAACACATTAAACTAACAATAACCAAAAAAAGAAAACCCTTTACAAAACACACGCCAATATAATCAAACTGGCTACTAACATAGTATGAACTAAAACTCCAACTCTTATGCCACACTCCATCCCCACCAAATGAATACTCTAAATAACCATCTTCAATGAGCCCCTTGACATCAGCCCTTAAGCTTAAAACCTCATTAGAAAATAAATCCCTTCTTAATTGAGGTAAAAACCATATCTTAGATAGAAAACTTCACCACATCTCTCGCAGGCTTACGCCAGCACTGTATCTTAAACTCCCATATCGGCCTCAGACTTGCCCGTACCCGTATATGAGTAGAAATAAAATTCCAAAAGAAACACATAAAATAGGAATTAACTTTAAGATTCTAGGCAAAACAAAGAACTCATTAAAATTAATTACTACAGACTGCATAAATATTCCACCAAATAGAGCCCCTAACCCTAAAATCCTACAAGGAATTACTACATATTCATTAGACACCATTGACCCCACAAAGCTCACCCCTATATTTGAACTTAGTAACCTATAGACCATTCAACCCCCATAAATTGCGGTAAGGCAAGTAGAAAGAACTACTATAAAGAATAACACCAACCTTATTCCCCCACTTAAAAAAGACTCAATCACTAAATCCTTAGAATAAAACCCTGATAAAAAAGGAAACCCCATTAAAGAAAGGCAAGCCACAACTAACCATCCTATAATAATAGGCCTCTTATAGGCAAAAGCTCCTAAGTAGCGCAAATCCTGAATCCCGGAAAAATGGATTACCCTACCCACACATAAAAACATCAAAGCCTTAAACAAAGCATGACTAACTAAGTGAAAGAAACAAATCCTCACTGCCCCCACAGAAATAGCTAACATTATAACCCCCAACTGCCTAAGAGTAGATAAAGCCACAACCTTCTTCACATCAGGCTCAAACACAGCACTGATAGCAGATATTAGTATAGTCAACCTAGAAATAATACCTAAAAATAGATACCAACCACCTACAATGCAACCAGAGAATCGAATTAACACATATACGCCAGCTGTTACTAAAGTAGATGAATGAACCAAAGCAGAAACAGGAGAAGGTGCCGCTATCGCCGCAGGTAGTCACGCAGAAAATGGTATCTGCGCACTCTTAGTTATACAACCCACCACTACAACCCCACATAAAAGTCTTCTAACTTCACTTATTCTTAAATCCACAAAACCCCACCTAGATAATGCCCTCCCCAGAGAAATAGCAATAAAAAACAACACATCTCCCACCCGATTCCTTAAAACCGTGATTGTCCCAGACCCTAAAGATCGCTTGTCTTGATAATAAATCACCAATAAGTAAGAGGTTAAACCTAACCCGTCCCAGCCCAACATTAACCCTAAAAAATTAGGAATTATAACCAGAAATAGTATAGAAATTACAAATAGTAATACCAACTTACAAAAACGATTATAAAATAACTCACCATCTATATAAAACCCATTATATAGTATTACACATCTAGAAATCAGGATTACTACTAAACTAAATAAAACCCTATAAACGTCAAACATAAAAGGAATACTCATATTTAAAACCCCGCCCCCTAGCATATCTAACTCTACAACTACACTACCCCCATTTAAGATAAAACTACCACCCACTCACCCAATTCAAATTATCAAGCACACCAAACCATTAAAATAATTATAAACCTTAAATGTGTACCTCAATTAAGCTTGCAGAAAATCCGCACCTCCTAGGTAACAACTAGTTATTCTTTATTATAATAAAGCCTATCTAACTTCTAATAACTATGCTCAACATAAAAAACCCAATAGACAATGGAAGCATAACCTTTCAACATAGGTCCATCAACTTATCGTACCGATAACGAGGTAATGTGCCACGCACAATAATAAATAAATAACTAATAAAAACCGCAATTAAAGTAAAAACTACATCACCGATAATATATAAGTTAACCGCTACCCTAAAAAACAAAGCTGCACAAACAACCCTCATAAATATAATTCTCCCGTATTCAGCTAAAACCAAAAGAGTAAAGCCAAATGCGCCATACTCAACTATATAGCCAGATACTAATTCAGACTCCCCTTCCACAAAGTCAAAAGGAGTTCGATTAGTTTCAGCCAAAGCTCTTACAAATCATATAAAAAATACTTCCAAACACCTTAAAACATAAAAACCCCCCCTTATCCGCATTTCGTACAGCTCAAAAGTTCCTAAATACAGTAGGGGACAGAATAATAAGGTAGTAAACCCAACCTCATAGGAAACTCTTTGAGCCGCTGCACGTATAGCGCCTAATAGCCCATATTGACAATTAGAGCTTCACCCACACATAATTACCCCAAACACCTTAACCCTAGACATACATAGAAAATAAAGAATGCTCAATTTTAGAAATACTATTGGGTGCCTCACAGGATAGATTAACCATAACCCATACGAAAAAAAAAAGACAAAGACAGGACCTAATAAAAATAAAGCTTGATTAGCTGCAACTGGCACTACTCACTCCTTTGATAAAAGCTTCACACCATCTGCGACTGGCAATAACAACCCAATTAACCTTGGCTTATTAGGCCCATGACGCCGTTGCACAATTCTCAAACCCTTACGCTCAATAATCACAAAGTAAGCCACACCTAGTAATACAACCACCATCCTTAAAACCGTTGCAAGACCGCCTACAATCATATCTCAAGAGAAGTCACCGCTCCATCTTAGGAACTTAACTCCAACGTATTATTTTTACTATCTTGAGAAAGGAGAGTCTAATTTGACATCAAAAGATTGACAATCTTCCATTTTATTTTAAACTACCTCCTCATCAAGAAAGATAATTTATCCTACCATAAGATCCTAAGTCTCACATATTTTATTCTACTACCTTGATAGGCTATAGCATACCTGCACCAAAGGATTACAAAACCAACGCTCTTTACTTAAGCTATACAGCCAGGAGAGAGATAATTATCCCATAAATAAGGCTACAACTTACCACTTCTACAGCCGCCCCCTAATTAATTAGAATCTTAATGCAAATAAGCCCCTAAGCTGGTCTACCCCCCTAGCACGCCTACGGCTTACCAATAAGCCTAGTCCGTTAGCAGCCTCATATACACCAAAAACTAAAAAAACCAATCCAAAACTAATACTTGTCAACCCCCTACCCGTTCCTATAATGCAGACAATCATTATAAAAAGACTTAACGTTATAAGCTCCAAAACAAGAAGCACCCTTAAAAAATGGCTTTTCTGTGTAAAAACCAACCCTAAAGATAAAAAAAACAAAAAGAAAGAAATATACAATACCACTACCCTAAGTAAATTAAATTACATCAAACGATTAAGAGTCGCCCACTTTTATTAGCTATTAGGATCATAATGCCAGAAGGATTAACACCCACATATTCTACCACATCAAGATAGCCCGATTATCCGGCATAGCATTGAATAACCCTACTTATAGTATCCAATCCAAAGAACCTTCGTTGTACTCGTGTAGAAGACCTAATATTAAGATCACCACGAACCTAAAAACAAGTACGCGCACATAAGATCTCATACCTACACCCACAGTTAGTATATAAGGAATTAATAAAGCAATCTCCACATCGAAAACTAAAAAAATAATGGCCAAAATAAAAAACCGCAAGCAAAAAGCCTGACGAGATCTTGCCATAGGCTCAAACCCACACTCGTAAGTCCTCAACTTCTCGCGACTATAATTAGCCTTCATGCCAAGCAAATACCCTACCGCCACCAAGCCTAAGGTCACAATAAATAAGATAAGCAAATATAAACTCCCCATACCGACATTTAACAATACTCTCAAAAGATTAAAACTCTAACTCTAGATCGAAAATCTAGTGTGTTTATTACACCATAAAAGCTTAAGCCACTGGACGAGTCGAACGTCCTTAATCGGTTTTCAAAACCAAATATTGCCAAACAGAGACCGTACGAGCAAGACATTATGCCTAACATTGCACCCACAAAGCAGCATTTTTTTTAAACTATACCCGCCCCCACTACAAAAATACAACATCTAAAAAAATAAATAGTCCAAAAAGTATAATTAATCTAATAACCATGCACACTATGAACCGCAATCTGAGCCCCCCAAAACATCGCACCCTAAACCTTTGATACCCGTGATTCACTGTAGAGTAAAGAAATAAAGAATAACCAGCCGCCAAAAAACATATGAGAAACAAAGAACTAACTAATGTTGAACTAAAACCTAAAATACTACAAAATAATATACACTCTCTAAAAAAATTAATAGAAGGTGGACAACCTATATTAACAACACAAAATATAAACCATATAGAACTGAGAATGGGTAATCTCTTCAAAATACCCTTACATAACAAAATTCTTCGAGAACCTCTCCCCATATAAGTATAGTTAGCAAGGCTAAATAAGCAAGGAGAGCAAATACCGTGAGCAATTGCCATGCAAATTCCACCTATTCAACCCAAATGCCTTAAGCTCATAATGCCACCTAAACTGAGAGACATGTGCGCAATAGAAGAATAGGCAATCACAGACTTAATATCGTAAAAACATAAACACAAAAAAGAGCACACCACACCACCTCACAAGCTTACCACTATTAATGTGTACACCCACTCCATAGGTGGGACCCCCACACACCATAAAACACGGCAAATTCCGTAAATACCAAGCTTTAATAAAATTCCAGCTAATATCATAGAACCTCTCAAGGGTGCTTCAACATGGGCCTTAGGTAATCACCCATGCACAAAGAAAACCGGAACCTTCACTAGCATGCCCACCATTAATAAAAATCAGAATACCATAGACTCCCTTACCATCTCCTGCCTACTGTGGTATAAAATTACTATTTTATCAGTGCCACAATCAAGCCAAATCCCGCACAATAAAACCAAAAAAGGTAACGACCCACATACTGTGTAGATAACCATCTGTAGCCCCGCCTGCAACCGTTCGGGTTGATGGCCCCAACCAAGAATAAGCACTGCCGTAGGAAGTAAACTTCTTTCAAAGAAAAAGAAGAAAAGGAAAAAATCCGCACAACAAAAAAAACAGATACACCTCATGCCAATGAGCACAACTATCCTTGCAAACTTCTCCCACCTCCTTTCTAGTATATAGTCGTCGTCTCTTGCGACTAACCTAATTATAATAACAAATAAAGTCAAACTAATTAATCTAACACTTAGGTAGTCTTCTATTCATCAACCGGCATTGAAACTAATAGTTTCAACACAACTGCCGTAACTCTTAAGGGCAACCACCTCCATAAAAGCTAAAAACCTGATTAACAAAGAAGGTAACGCCAGGCCTTCTAACTTCTTGCCATAAAAATACTTTTCTATCAACCTTTTTCTACACTCAACCCTGACCTCGATCTGGGAATTCACCATCTCTGTAACGCCTAGGCTCAACCACAACCTCCTCTCCCCCATCCCGCATCTTTAAAACACGGATAAACCCAGCCGTTCCGTAATGCCTACCCTTAGGATAGGAATAAATTAAAGGGTTTGTCCTTCAATTGTGATGTGGTAAAGGGTATCCATGCTGGCTATACTCAAGAGATGTTCCACAAACCGCAGCAAAAACTAAAGGTCGCCGAGCAATCACACCCTCCCACAAAATAAATAAAAACATTCAAGTAGAAATATAATCACCGAATGCCCCTCATCTAGACATTATATGTAACTTCTTATAACAATAAGGGTAGTCAGAGTATCGCCGAGGCATACCCCTTAACCCTAATATATGGTGCGGAAAAAACGTCACATTTACACTTACAAACATAGCAAAAAAATGACTCTTTCTTCACACCTGATGAAGACCAACCCCGCTCATTAAAGGGAATCAGTGATGAAATCCACAAAAGATAGCAAAAACCGCCCCCATACTTAATACGTAGTGAAAATGCCCAACAACGTAGTACCTATCATGCAAAACTACATCCAAAGAAGCTCTAGAGAGAATAATACCGGTCAACCCTCCAAATGTAAAAAAAAATAAGAACCCAACAGCCCAATATATGGCAGCCCTCTTTCGCACAACTCCCCCGGCTAAAGTACCTAACCACCTAAAGACCTTTACCCCAGTAGGCACGGCAATAATCATAGTAATTGCCCTAAAATAGGCTCGACTATCAATATTAATTCCTACAGTGAATATGTGATGCCCCCAAACTAGAAACCCTAGAATACCAATTCTCACCATTGCATGAACTATCCTTAATGAACCGAACGCCCCCTTCTTACCACAGTGAACTGCAGTAGCATGTGAAATAATACCAAACCCTGGAAGGATTAAAATATACACCTCAGGGTGTCCAAAGAACCAAAACAAATGAATAAATAAAACAGGATCTCCCCCACCCACAGGGTCAAAAAAAGAAGTATTAAAATTCCGATCAGTTAAAAGCATTGTTAACCCGGCTGCCAAAACAGGCATAGCCACAACTAACAGAAACGATGTAATAACAACTGATACCACAAAAAGAGTAGTACGCTGAGGAGCCACCCCCTCAGGACGCATATTAGCACCTGTAGTAACAAAATTAATACTTGCAAAAATAGAAGACATCCCAGCAATATGTAAACCTAAAATTATAAATTCCATTGCTGGGGCAGGATGGCCCAATCAAGCAGACAAGGGAGGGTAAAGCGTTCAGCCTGTACCAACTCCTTCCTCCACTTCGTTTGATATTAATAATAAAACAGTAGCTGCAGGTAATAACCAAAAACTAAGGTTATTTAAACGTGCAAAAACTATATCGGGAGCAGCTAATAAAAGCGGCACAGCCCAATTACCAAAAAATCCAATTATTAAAGGCATCACTATAAAAAAAATCATTAACAACCCATGTGAAGTTACTAAAACATTATAAACAGACTCACCATAAAAAGAACCAGGATGTATTAACTCTGTCCGTATTATAGTCCTATACACTAACCCCACTAAACCGGACCATAATCCTAAAACAAAATACAAACTTCCAATATCCTTGTGGTTAGTTCTACACAACCACCGCATTATAGACCTATAACCCCCACCATAAGAACTTAATTCCGCTCTTTGTATGTGTCCAAGAGATAAAAATCTACTTTAACAGCTTCAACGTTACGTCCTGTAATTTGAACTACCTGAACAACAGCACTAGAGAAATATTTTCCCATTTTCAGAATGCAAATCTAACCTTTTACCTTAAAGTATAGTACTAAGCCTAGGAGTAACCTCTTCTTTAAGGCTGCAACTTAATATTTTTATAAACTACAAGGCTTGTAGGAAACAGATCAACCTATCGCTTTAAAGTCCAAAACTTTACGTGCCTTTACACCACCCCACAACTAAAATCAGGACATCTACATCAGTAGAATCAAAGACTCCCAAAGCCTTTATTTTTCTTAAACTACAACCTGCTACAAAACAAGGCCACCACATATTACAAATAAAGGAAACCCCCCAAGCCAATTTAATACTATCACAAACCTAACTAATAGTATTAATCCCTTAGAATCTAAAAACCTCCTATTTAACCCGTAATTTGAGGATCCTAAACAGGTAACCCTCCTAATAAACATACTCAAATAGTAATACAAGCTAATTATAGACCTTAAAATCAAAAACACTAAAATAATAGGATAGCTCCTAATCACAACTAAAATTCCGACCAGCTTTAAAGCAGACCCTGCCAATGGGGGCAATCCTCTTAAAGAAACGAAAAAACCCCCACAGAAAACTCAAAAAAATAAACCGTTACAAAAAGACCAACCAGCAATATTCCTCACTCTATAAGAGTTCATCACATATAAAGTTAACAACAAACCAGCTAATAAAGTTGAATATAACACTATATAAAAGAAAAATAAATCTAAGCTTAACAGTGCAACTAACCCCATCCAACCTGTTTGTCCCAAAGAGGAATAGGCCAATAAAGGCCGAAATTGCACTTGCGCAAGACCGCCAAATGCACCAATTAAAGAGGTAACTGCCAGAAACACTACAAACCTATCCACCAACCAAGAAGATATCCCCAAACCAGAAACCCCCCAAAAAGGACCAACCTTTTGTACGACCCTTAACCAGAAACACCTAAATCAAGAAGCCATTCTTATCACCCTAGGAAACCAAAAATGAAAAGGAAATACACCCAGCTTCACTATGAAACCTGTAACCATAATGAGATCTGCTGCGCTTTCCAATGTGGAAAAAAGAAATCTAGAACTTCTTCTGAATAAAAGGAATCTAACTAGAATTAACCCAGAACCTACACTCTGAACCACAAAATATTTCACGGCAGCCTCGTTTTCACTAGCAGCCTTACCGTTAAGAATAGGAAGAAACCCGAAAAACCCTAACTCCAACCTAATCCATATCCCAAAAAGGCCGCTTCTCATAAATACAAACACAGTCCCCAGTAGAGACACTAATATAAATATAATAATAGCCGGGTTTAAAATAATTCCCCATACCAAAGCTTCCCATCCTATTTACAGAAGCTTATCGCCAATTCAATTCTTATAGGGCCACACATAAGCCCAAACAAATACAATCAGCCAAATTACATCTACAAAATGTCAGTATCATACAGCGAACACCACACCCATATGCCGATGTGGGCGAATAAAATGGCAAAAATAATTACGCACCAATATAGCAGCTAAAAACAAAGTACCACCAAGAACATGTGAACCATGTAAACCTGTTAATATATAGAAACACCTCCCATAAGCACTATCAGCAATTGTAAACGAAGCGGCCTTATATTCCCCAAACTGAAAACGTAAGAAAACTACACCGGCTAATACACACAACCCTAATGGAATTATAGCCTCTTCACGATCGTGAATAGCCACTGCACGGTGGGCCCATGTTACTGCAGCTCCTGAAGCTAACAAAATAGCAGTATTAAATAATGGAGCCCCCCAAGGATATACAGGAATAATAGGGCGTGGAGGCCATAAACACCCAGAAGATAAATTACCAATTCCCGATCTAAATCAAGCTCAAAAAAATCCTACAAAGAAAAACGCCTCAGAAATTAAAAACAAGGTAAATCCGATCTTCAACCCTCGAGCGACAATTGAAGTGTGGCAACCTAAATAAGTAGCCTCAGTAACAATATCCATTATCCAAGAGTAAAAAGAACTTAACAATAATCAAGTAGCGCATAAAAAATTCACTAAAGTATACCTCCCGTTATGTACAAACCTAATAAATGAAGCGGCTTCATTTATCACACCAGCTCTAACCATAATAGGCCAAGGGCTTGGATCAACTAAATGATAGCCAGTACGCGGCACACGCCCACCCGCCGCTGAAGTTCCCATTATATTTCTTCCATTAAAAAAAACATCATTCATACCATTTATTCGGTTTATTCCTACCATTATATAATATTAAACCTTATAAGTAGGTGCCTCATCAATATAGGTCACCCTAAGAAAAGTAAAAATATAAGCTTGGATAATCCCAACGATTATCTCCCAACCGGTTAAAGCCATTAAAAGAAATAAAAAAAATATACCACCAATTCTAAAAATCCTGCCATTCAATAATATAGCACCGAAAAAAGCCCTGCCCACACACAATAACAACTTCCCGGCAATCATATTTATTGTTAGTCGAGCGCCTAAGGTAATAAACCGCCTTAAGTTACTAACCATTTCAAAAACACCCACGGGCGCTGCTTGATATCAAGAAAGCCCACTAGGAACAAAATGCCTTCTAAACCCCCTTGCCCTAATAACCAGATTTAAAAACAAAGTGGCAAACCATAAAACTATAGAAATACAAAAGTTATGAGAAAAATGAGCAGTTAAGCAAAATATATAAGGAAAAATTGAATAAATACCAATAAACCTTAAATAAGTAAACAACCCAACACAGAAAAACCCGAACCCGTGAATTATTCGACTTCTCCCAAGCACTTGACGGCCAAAGAACTCACTTAAAACCGTCATACCCCTCACAAACCGCCTGTCCATCACCCACTGATCTGACCCGAATAACATAAACCACAAAGCAACCCATCTACCCCCCCAACTAACCACCATCACTAACCCTATTGCCCCACCATAGTCAAATATAGAAAAAGCATCTGCTATCATTTTTACTACCCACCTTCAGGCCATCAGCCTGCCAGCCCTATTGCACATAGTAAATTTTATACACCCCATTAAGAAACCTCTTAACCTTTTAGTACTTTACCAAGAAGCCCGATCCTTTCGTACTGAGGCCTCTAAACTTACAGATAGAAACCGACCTAGCTCACGCCGGTCTAAACTCAAATCACGTAAAATTTTAAAGGACGAACAGTCCCACTAACTTAGCTGCTACACCAAGTAGAAATTTTGATTCAACATCGAGGTCGCAAACCACTCCTTAAATATGGCCTTATCAGAATGATTGCGCTGTTATCCCTGTGGTAACTATCTTCTACCAATCAATCATATTGGATCTTTTATTAATATAGAAGGCATTAATTTCCCTTCCCTTCAGCCCCGAACAAATATACAACCAACTCCCCTAGAGTTAGCCTTACCAAGCTCAACAGGGTCTTCTCGTCTAATAACTAAATTCCAGCCTTTGCACTGGAAAGTAAAATTCAATTTATTCTCCTAATAAAGCTTTTCCAACATCCGACCATTCATACTTTCCCCTAATTAAGGGACGACCTATTACGCTACCTTCGCACAGTGGTAGCTGCGACCGTTAAGAATTTCTTCCACCGGGCAGGCCAGACCTTCTATTAATATACCTCAGAAAGCCATGTTTTTAATAAACAGGTGCAGAAATTATTTGCCGAGTTCATTAGGAAAATCTTGAAACATAAATTTCTTCTCCATATAAGCATAAATTTAGTTTGGGGGCCTAAACCCCTGTTCTACGCTATTCTAACTTTAATATTTACTAATCTTATACTAATTTAAAAGTATAAATTATACTTTATAGGGGACTACCTAATAAAACTTTTTTACTCGCAAATTCTTTGAATAAATATTTTAAAAATGGACAATATAAATCCTACTTTAAAACTCAGTAAATTCCCTTAAAGCGCTAGAGCTAACCCCCTAACGCATAAGTGAAAGCTAAATTTTTAAATTAAAATTAAATTTTAAGCTTTCCCTGTACTTCGATACATTTTGTACCCAACCAGCTACCAGCACCTTCGAATAGTATTTCACACTATATCAACCTTCTAACCTAATTCTGCAACATTAGAAACAAACTTATTTAACTTAGCTGACATAGATCCGGCACTTTCGGGCATGAACCTCACTTATCTCACTCTATAAGCCATGATGCAAAAAGTATTAGATTCGACCTATTCTTTATTACTATAATTTCCTAACCTATAAAGCTAATTACTATATATTTCTAAATTATACACAACCTTATGTCAATTCATATTTTATCTTATTTTCTATTTTACATCAATCTAACCTATTATACATAATGCCGCTTAGTGAACCTCACACCCCTTCCACCTAAGCATTGCTTCTGCTGCCCGCACAACACCACCACACTCACTATACACAAAAACAATAGAAACCCTAACACAGGCATTAATTCCGCCAACCCCCCACACATGACGGGGTCACGCAATCATTGAGAAGATTCCCTTAGGCTTCCTATCTCTAGGCCATAATAACCCGTCCCGCTAACTAAAAGCACCGCTAGAGGGCATATAAACCCAACTATTATAACCTTCACCCAAATTTCTCTATAAGAAATTCCCGTACCCTTAGAAATAAAAACGGGATTGGGGCATAAAGCAACAACATAAAGAAATGCCACCATCATGCCTCTCACGCCAGTTAAAAAAAGAAACACACCCGCAACAAAACTAATCCTGAAAGCAACTAATACCCTGCCAAATATATAAAGAAACAAAATAGCCCCACCAACACCTAATGGGTGCTTAGTCAAACCCATCCTCAAGCCTAATACAAGTATTAGATAACCCACACCAAAAATAATTACTACCACCTAAGGGACGGACAGAATCGAACTGCCCATACAAAGAGTTAGAAGCCCCAGTATCTAACCAAATTTCCCCAACCCCCCTAATTCTTATAGCGAAAAGAATAGCGAGTTGGCCCTATTAACCACCAAACCAATACACACACCCTACCTAAAACCACTCAAACCAATAATAGTCTTAAACTCCAATACAAGGGAGCCATTTGAGGAATAAACTTTGCCTAGCTAAAGAGAAATGATTTTCTTCACCCGGGGTATGAACCCAATAACCTATTTAGTTTACTTTAGCAAACTCCTAATGCAACCTAGTAATATAAAAATCTTAAGATCTTAAGATTTTTATATTTATACGCAAACCATTTCCACTAATCACTTTTAGAAAGATATAAAATTCTAATCAGGATCCTAAGATTTTTATATTTATACGCAAACCATTTCCACTAATCACTTTTAGAAAGATATAAAAATTCTAATCAAGATCTTAAGATTTTTATATTTATACGCAAACCATTTCCACTAATCACTTTTAGAAAGATATAAAAATTCTAATCAAGATCTT
>JAUOBX010408661.1:0-10599 GCA_032360705.1 Eupentacta quinquesemita
GGGACTGTAGTGTAGGGTATACAAAATAGTGGCAAAAACTATTTGGCATATCTTGGCCTTTTTCCTTCTTAAAGGCCAAATGTAATATAAATGTGAATTCATTTAATATTGTACCATGGGTATAGTACACTAATTCGAACCGCAATTCGTAATCCATCCGATAAGTTGGCGAAAAGGAGCAACAGTGGAAGTGATATTGTTAAACCTCCTAACTCCCTAGGTAGAATCAACGTATGCATATAGCAGGGTTCTCAACAACACCCCTACTGACAATTG
The DNA here is from genome assembly GCA_032360705.1 of Eupentacta quinquesemita. Classification (NCBI taxonomy): domain Eukaryota; kingdom Metazoa; phylum Echinodermata; class Holothuroidea; order Dendrochirotida; family Sclerodactylidae; genus Eupentacta; species Eupentacta quinquesemita. The sequence continues at coordinate 277 of JAUOBX010408661.1, forward strand.
GCACCCCCAGTAATTGTCGCTGCCCTCTGCTAAAATATCAGTCCCTCCGTCACATATCTTTAGAAGCATGACACACGTCAACTGAATTGAAACATTCAAGCACAACTCTCAAGACAATAGCAAAGCTCCTTTCATACCGATCATACACCATGGATTTGCATGCCCCACAATATTCCTAAACATAGGCACTACTCAGTGCTGCTGTAGGTTGACCTCCTGACCTATGTCAGCCATCTACCTCAAGGGCTGTAATCTGTGTGTTGGGCTGGGTCTTGTTGTAAATTGAGGCCACAGAGGGGCAGTGCGAATGACTAGTAAGATTAGCTATTAGTTGGAATTAACAGAGACTTTGAACTCTAGTGATCTCACAGATGACCTTTGATCGTGCTGAAATGGTGTATTTTGTTTCCTGCGTATGGTAGTATGAGACTAATCCTAGTTCCCCTTACCAAGTCACCATTTTCGAAACAAATGTCAGTGTTTGACCTCTGGTGACTACGAATGACCTTGAAACTTCACAAAAAACGACAGGCTCCTTCCTCTCCCAGTGGATCCTCCTTTTCCAGAATTCCAGATGTTGCACTCTAGTGGGTTTAAATGACCTTTGACCTTTTTTTGTTTCCTGAGTTTGGGTAGTATGAATACTGAGTATGAGTCTAATCATACTTTCCCTTATCAAGTTACAGTGTTTACAATAATTCAGTGTTCTACCTTGTTGGCCTCAATTGACCTCCAAACTCCACCAATAACAATAGGCTTCTTCCACTCCCAGTGGACCACCCTTGTATCATGTTTGAACTTCATGGACCATTGCGTCGTCCAGTTATCCTGTTCACAACATATAGGTGTCAAACACACACAGACTCGCACATACACTAAGCCACCTGCATGACTGCATAGATTCATTTAGCCTTCGGCAAGGAATCGAAAAGCTGACGTGGTTACACTTGCGCTGACACGGGCGCGCGTTCCCGCGAGTTAGTTATTCACCCAATTCTACGGGAATTAGGATTCTTATATCGAAATTCTTACGACGGCGCAACTTTTGATTAGAAAGTTGTCTCGAAGTGATCCAAAATCATGGAACGAAAGATTGGAATTATCTGACGATATAGGCAAACTAACCAATGGCGGTCGTGGTGAAATCTGATACCGCCATAGAGAGTAAAATAACCTATAATATACTCTAATGAGTATTTGTTTACCAACTCATTCATTGGGTTCAGTAGGACTGTCCGTTAAGTTGTTAACACTGGTAAGGCAATTAATCACAATTACGCCGGTCGTTGTAATTTCCATGTGCTAGTCTACCAACCGGAGTTTAAACAGCATTGAGCAACTTCTTCAAGTCTGCCTTAGCAATAAACCGCCACTCCTCAAAAAGTAACGCTTGGAAGAGGTGCAGACATAGGCAAGGCCCAAGTAGGATGCTCATTTATGGAGTTCGATGAAGAAAAACGAGACTACTATGAAATCCCCCGCTTTATTAGCCGTACTCAGCCAATGCTTGTTGACGACGCTATTGCTATTGCTATTGCTACTGTGATCGTCAAATCAGTCGAAGTGTTATTTGCTATTCTACACCGTTTTTATTCCTGTAATATTCCTGGTCCTCTCTGCCCAACAGATTGCCATGTATACCATATTTTTGAGGAATGTGTTGTAGGCCTACCCTCAAATTTTAGAACGAGGAACACACTGGTAAAAAAAGGCACTTTTATGGGCAACCGCTGGAGAGATATGTCGGCACTTCACCTTGATGTAACAGATACATTGAACTGGCACATTCACACATGCCTGCAGTATTTTCGTAGACATCTTTGGAACTGTAATCAAAAGGTTAAAACCACCTTTAATAGTAACTCGGGCAAACCAATACTCTATTATGGCTCTACGTCATAGAATCCCTACAATTAACAGACACTGATGCTCCTAACAAAAAACATTGCCAGGCCACATTGAATACCGTAGAGAACCAGGAACTGTTCAGCTGTTAAGCCTACTAGAATATTCGAAGAACATGACTTGGAACGACTTGGATCAGGAAGGGAGGCTAACTATGAGACAATGTTAAAAATATATATAAAATAGGTGACCATCCCGAACCAAATTCCGGACTAGTCAGCCAGGCTTTTGGCTGTGTTGAGCTCCTTTATTATAGCAATGAGAGAATGATGGCTGAAATTCTACATCAGGGGTAATGCTTCCATCACGAAAACATGATGTAACTTAATTTTGTGTGTTCAAAATAGAATGCCTAAAAAAGTGATATATAATAATATGACTAGGGCGCTGATCCACTCAAATTATCGACTGTTTCAACAGTATTTTCCATGGTTTACTTGCCGAACACGGGTACCGATCCCATGGAAGCCAGTAAGAGTGCATAACTAGAAACAGCACTTTCGTCGGCCGCGAATCATCGCCGGGTCACGAACCATGGCAATGCTCTGAAGCTTACTGACTCAAAGAAGGGAGTCGTTACACACAGGCGGTAACACATCAATCACCTTCCCCTCATTGTGAGCAATCGTGATGAAGTACCTCGCTCGAGGGTGCAACGCGGACCCGGTAACCTCTAAATAACCAGCTAGACGCTCTAGCCAACAAGTCTACGAATACTGATGAGAGGTTAGTGATGCCGAGTATTTCCAGGCGCACATGGGTTTAGGAGCAAACCTTCGTTTATCGTCTGGTGAGTTCAATAAAAATGACGCACCTATTCATACTATTGAAATGAACTTACTGAAGCTACATCGTCCATGATCTGGCTGTCCACAGTAGTTGGTTGTCTGGAGGTAGATCGAAACAAACAGTTGGGATAGTCTCGGATGCGCCATCGATTGGTTCATGGAGGCATCATTTGATGACAATCTGACGGACGTGACTGAGGTCGGATGTGCGGGATTGCACTGAAAGTTGCTCGCAGCAAACAGCGTGATGCTGTTTCAACGCCTACTAGACTCTCACTGGTCTAAAGCGACAGAAATAGATCAGTATGAGGCTGGTCTGGTTGTGATACAGAGCAGACTGGAAGGAATCAGGTGTATAATATAGGGACTGTAACCATCATGGGTAAAGAACGCAATACCCTGATCATCAGCTGACTTTTCTGTCATTCGTTGGAGCACCCTCAGTACAGTTGATCATGTTGGCGCCGCTCACTAAGTGCAGAATATATGATATGTTAAGTGTGAGTGGTTAGACATGGTTCTTCTTACAGGTCGTCTGCGATGGCGAGAGCGATACTCCTAGTTTCTGTCTCTCGCAAGACATTGCCAGAAAGAAAGGAAATTGACAATCAAAAGGCCAGTTCGCAGTTATTCAATGCGCATGCTCACAGTTGCTGAACCCAGTAAACAAATGAAATTCCCCCACATAGACTCATCGTTATCATAACTCGTTGGAAATTATTGTTATTATTGTCCGCAAGTGTGGGGGAATATTAGTAACGTTTCGTAGTGGTAGAATCTAAAATTTTCTCTCGAGGAGTTCCGAAAGATTTCCCTACCTCCAAATGAACGATATCGTCATTGCTTTGTACCCTGCGGTTCATGCAGTCCGGGATCTCAAGTAACCTTCGACATAGATCATTAGCATATCGCGAGAAATGCAACTTACACATTGTATTTTATATACGTTTTTTAATTAGTCGATTATTTTGAATGAAAAACGAAAAAATTATGAGAACTGTCTCATGAGTGATCCTCTGTATATGGGGAATCCAACATGGCTGTTTCATCAGTAGAACAAATGTTGTAAACTGATTAACGAGAACGTTTCCATGTCGACCGGAAGATTCTTCTTCCACTAGTGGGGTCAGAAATGTTTGCTAATATCACTCGACACAGTACAACACAGAAAAATGGGAACATGTGAGGGAATGGATTACAACCAGTCGCTGAATTAGCTGCTGCTCCGGTCTTGGCGTACCATTTCCTGTGATCAGATTTAATATCCCTGAATTGTCAGGAATTTGAAACTGAGCTACAAAAGTACTAGACATATATAATACGTTAAGTAAAATATAACACTTTCATCCTGTCTTTCTCTTGGTACACAAAACATACATTTTCATTTTTTCATTTATATTTCCATATATATCTAAGCAAAATATATATATATATATCACCGCTGCATATCGAGCACTAATAACAACACTTCTTGTAAAGAATCATCTCATGATTGACCCTCAACGTTGAATAATGGGGTCACTTCATTTGCAACAGCAAATAAGAAAGAAAAATCAAATTTCCACTTTCTTGAACAGGTTCTCCTGTCCGAAGATACCACACACAAAAATCACAAACGCTTATCATATCAGGCCAACCCAATCACTAGGTGATTGTGTCAATATGCAACCTCCCCAGATGAAATTATACATTAGAGTGTTATTCCCGTGAAATAGAATTTGGTGGGTCTGGTGAAAACGTGAAGACAAAATATGAGCTGAGGCAGGGCAAAATGTTTAACAAGAACAATATTTCCATTTCATTTTCATTAGAGCTTCCATTCTGTGGGTAACAAATGAATGATGGTCGGAAATGTTTCCAATGGGAAAACTGGAATCAATGGACATAATGACAAAATGCTCAATCGCTGGCTGGAAAATAGGCATTAGGAGAGCTCCTGTCTGAGCCTACTGTAAGGAAGTATCTTGGGATCGCAAAATATTTCCTTCAAATTCCTCACCAGGCTTGTGAAATATGTCAACATTTTCTGGCAAACGGGGCATGAGGGACTACACGGCCATCAGGAATGTTGTGGTTTCGATGGTATCGGCTGAATGGAATTAGTTGATATTCCTCTAAAAATCCTACTCTACCGTAATAATTATTGACGAAATGTTCTCCGTTGGCTATGTTTGCTGTTAATTCGTACTTTCTAGCTTCCAATTCGGTCAAGTACCGGCATAATTAGACGTCAATTATTTCTCCAGTTTTATTGTTATCCGCAGCAGGTTACTCGGTGAGTCGTCGGGCAGCAATTTGAGAATAATACGGACATTGCAACAACTGGTCATACTCCTTTTCAGTTTGAGTAACACTACGTATGTGTTGGTCATATACTACAGCGAATGTACTGTGGAAAAACATGCCACTCTCCAGTCATCATACTCCGAACGGGCTACATATACTTTCTATATATGACGCATGCACAGCCCCGTTATCAGGGCGCTTGCACGTAAAACGAGAGGTCCGCAGTTCGAATCTCAATGGAGCCATATGCTACTTCCAGATTTTCGATCGTTAGTCACAATATCCTATATATATTCACTTCATCCACTACAGGTACTACCGAATTCCTTTAAAATTATTTTCACAGATCCCTGTATGTGGTTGAAAAGGGTTCGGATCGGAGTGTATCATCTTTAATCTCTGGGAAGGGATATCAAAACGATATCGATCTAGTGCTGTTCATAAAATAGATGCAGACTCCATTGTGTACTGTATCATGACTCTCGGGTCCGAGACTACCAGTTGGCTACCATAGCAGGGCGCTTGTACGTAAAGCGAGCATGGATTTATATATAGGCGAAAGTACCAATCAGACATTCAACTGTCATAATGAAAAGGTCTTGAGATATCACGTGTCATCCATTACATAAATACTATAATGGAGATTTACTCGAACTCCTTGGAAAGTATCCCATAGCAGTGAATAATGTAACAAGTTTAATATAAAAAATTAGACTGAAGTTCTTTACTAGTTAAAATTGAACATATCTTTAATCACTTTTATCGCAGTTCTTCGGAAGGCCTTCATCATTTGGAGGTAGATGAAGCTGTTCGCTAACCCGTTGAACGATAGACACTGGTAAACAATCACTTTCATGTTTTCAGCGTGACCATAAGTTGAATCTAACAGAATCATCACCCATGTCGGCAACCACGAGAGGATGAAGACACCGGTGATCAGACAAAATGTAATATAGATGCGTATTTCCCTTCTGAAAACGGTTACTGACTGCATCGACTGGTTTTTGCCTCTCTCGGGTGAAGATGGTCGTTCGTTTGCCGCTGGAGCTAAAGGCATAGTGACTTTTGCCAGTTTCCTCGCCTGCTTTATTGTTGTTGTCAAGAGGTACAAGTTAATTATCACGACCATGGTGCATGGGACGATCACACATAGCATGGTGCCGTATAGCTGAGAAAGTATAAAGATAAATATATTCACCCCGACTCCGTTTCCTTCAACACCGAGAAGACAAAATCGTGCCCGGAAATCGAAATCGATGCCGGAAAATGTCAGGTAGTTACTCGCCACTGTCAAAGCTGGTACAATGTCACACAGGAAGATCACGAAAATTATGCGGTTCATACTCTGAGGGGTCATGAGAGTGCCGTATCGCAGCGGGAACCGAATAGCGACAAATCGATCGACGGTGAGCAAAGTTATCGTTTGTAGGGTGCAAAAAATATACAAACAGGCCGGCCATTGGAAGGCAACACAGAAAGCCACAACGCTGACCAACTGAAACCGCATGAAGACGGCTAGATTCTCTGAGACAATGAGTAGAATTCCTCCGATCAGATCGATAGCTGCCAGGGTCCTCACGATGGACTTGGTATTGTCGCTGAAACAGCTTCGCGCTCTCTTTAAGACCAGAAGATTCAGCGAATTCAACAAGACACACAATATACCGATACTATTCGATATGAAGAGTCGCAGCGTCAGAGGGTAGTTCATGCCTTCTTCAATGTCAGTGACGTTACGCTCCATGATGTACGAACTTCAAATATCCATCAGTTAAAGTCTACTCTCGACGGATAGGCCTTTGATATGAACTCGCTTCGCACCGAGCCACGCGATCGAAAATAACTAGGAATCCTCGCTGCGACATATTCTCACATCACGAAACGACATCACAAAACGGAGGATAGTAATCCTAACAACGATTTAATGACAGGATGACTTAGCGACATAATGAACACTCCACTCTCGACAAAGCACAGATTTGTTCTTTTGTGAACATATGCCTTGTTGAATTTTGTATTGTCATTGGATTCGTAGGATGATTGATGGTCCGCTGATAACATTTTCCAGTGCAACAAATATTCAAGTATGATTGACTTCCTTACCGAAAATGATGGGTTTACTGAAAAAAAGGTTTTAATACATTCAGAATTTCATTCATGGATGAAAGTTCGTGCTTCATTGCTTTCTACCCTCTGTAGACAATTGGAGCGATAAATAGCATCATAAGTTAGCTCTACTCCAGGAACAACAGCATCGTTCCATCAATTCAGTAGGGAGCGTCATATGGTAATATTGTGGAGGAAAACAAAATAGATGCATAGGTCTACACCATGGCTTCATACAACACTGAAGTGGAGTTACTTGACCTTCAAATTGAGGCAATATCGTCAACGAGTTATCATTATTTGTATGTGTGTTCCCATATTTTGTTGAGGGGTAGGGTGGAGGGGCTCAGAGAAGAGGTCCGTTGAGGTCAACAGAGGTGGATGTCTGTATAAAGTGATAAGTCAAGAATCATTGGTCAAGCAGGCCGGAATGTGATATGTAGTTTTGTTATGTCGAGTACAGAAAACTATTTGTTTTCGGTGTTGAACAGGGTCATTTTGCGAGGAAATTGTGAGAATTCAATATTCTGGCCTATTTGGATTGTTACCACGCCATACTCAACTACACTTGGATGAATCAACCTCATACTTAGTATGTGTGTTCCCCATGTTAGACACGTGGTTCCTATCGTCTTGGGGTCATGTCAGAGGTCATTCGGGAGGTCAACAGAGGTCGAAGTCTGACACGATAAGTCTAGAATAGCCTACTCGGTCCAATCGGGCTGGTTTTTTGTATGTTGCTGCGTTTTGGACTTTTAGTGGGGGGTATACCAAAACAGTATTGGCTTTAGTATAGACCAGGATATATTGTGGTGAAGAATTTTGTGAACGGTAAGAATTTTGGCAACGTTTCGCTTGTTAACACGTTGACTCTAACCCCCTTGGAAGGATCTAGCTCACACTTGTTATATGTGTTCCACATGGTGAGCACATCTACTATTGGTTCGGGTCAGGTTGGTGGTCATTTGATACCAACAGTGGTCGAAGTTTTGAAATCTTGTTTAATGGATATTCCAGAGTTTTTGGTCTGAGGAGGCAATTGAAAGAGCCCCATTGTGTTGTGCTATGTGGGTTCCCCATGGTGAAAAACATGATCCCTGTTGTTGAGACTATCAGATGTAAATTTATTCAATGAACCATGCACTAAGCCTCTTGGCTTTCTGGTCATTATTAGTAGTAGTGGTATCAGTGTCATTGATAGCAACCTCACACGATATCTTCCTCGTTCCACTGACAAATCGTTCAATGAGGTGAGCAGTAAAAAAAAAATGGTAAAGTAGACCACCGGGCATTCGTGCTCCTAATTCAGTCACTGTAATCCCATTGCCCTCTGTTTTGTGCTGATATGAGGTGACGTTAAATAAACGCAAGATGTGATAGTAGATGTGAAGTAATGTAGGTTAATAACTCACATTGACAGTTTTTTTGTGAATGATCGCAGGAGTTGACATCGCCTTCTTCGTGTCCTATGCACAGTCGGCATAAACCTATTACCATAATTATAATTTTACTAGAAGGCGTCTTTCAGTCCTCGCTGATCGTTAAGTCGGACTAGCGGTTTTCATCTGGTTGTTATTGCAGTTTGGCCTATATGTTCCATAATTTGAATGGACAGTTTTCAAGAATAATTGCAAGAGTCGACATCACCTAACGTGTTCGTGTTCCATGCGCAGTCGGCATGGATTTATGATGCTTATTCTTGAGGGTGTCCCCAGCAGTCCTCACTGATTGTTTTGGCCTATGATATATCAGTCACCAGTAGTTCATCAGTGGTTTAGTATAGCAGTGGCCTTTGTGACCAGTAGATGGACACTGGTTACAATATATTTTCTTATTGGCTGTTCGTTCTGTATAGTTTTTTTCTATTGTCAGAATTGGTGATTAATTTAGGGATCAGTTAGTAACTGGTTAGTTCATCAGTTATTCACCTTTCCTGTCAAATTGCATACCAGGACAATTAGGGCACATGACATAGACCCTTACCCGTATTTGTATTTCATAAATCAGGTCAGTTGGATATCATGAATATGGTAGGCCTCGAATCCAGGGATTGAAAACTGTGGAATTGATTGTATACATTACGTCAATTTACCATACAATTATATGATGTTCCCTCAATAAACAATTCGAATACATATGGCGATCAATGATAGGAGTAAAGATGCGTTGGTAATGTCAAAACTGCTACCTAAAATCAGGAGTAATAAATGGCATTATATCATATTCCAGGGCAGTGTTTCATCCCACATGTAGCCGCAGAAAATGTGCCTCCACCACCCGGGTTCAGCCGAACTCTTCATCGGGCTATCTGGCGAGTCGATTAATTCTGCCTGACTATAGAGAAGAAGACTAAACACTCCACTCGGAGCTCGACCAAGCAAATTGATAGTCCATTTCAGATTCAGAACCCAATTGTCATGCCAAATAAAACTTAATTTAAGACTGTATCGATAATGTATATTATTTTCTGTGCCTGAGTTGTGGACCAGACATAAGACGAAAATCTCCTCCTTCTCATTATTTGACCTGAGTATTCATTCAAATTCCGAATAGGAATTCTATCATGTAGGCACACGTTTTCCACCCTAGAAAATCTTCCGGAAAAGGCAATCTGGAGCTCTCATCAGGAGTTTAGAAAACAGGATGTTGTTCGAATGAATTATCAAAAAACCCAAAATAACCGTCGCTGAAATAGTTAGTCAAAGGTCTCCCTTGAATCATGTTTCGTTGATCATTTCCGCTTGACAAAGAGCAAGAACAGACACGTTCCAGGTAACGTTCTCCAGCGATTTCGTGGGTTTTTGTGTTTTTTTTTACCAAGACCAATGCAGCAGAGAGATCCAACTAACAATTCCAAATTGAAATGTTCAACCTTGTGGAAATAACAAAAGAGTTTTAATTTCTTTCATAGACGTGCACGATACAAATGTAACAAATAAACAACAATAAATAATATTTGTTCTGATTTTAGGTTAGTACTTTGCTTGCTCTTACATGATACATTTTATAAATGATTCGCATGTATCATATTATGCTATTGCTAGGCCTTCATTCTTCTATCAGCAAGTTACTGTTCTTGATCAAATTTGTTTGAGTTTGAATCCTGCTCCAGCAGCTCAGCCTCATTTTAGCTCCATTATTATTATTATTATTGTTATTATTAGTGATAGTAGTAGTAGTAGTAGTAGTAGTAGTAGTAGTAGTAGTAGTAGTAGTAGTAGTAGTAGTAGTAGTAGTA
>JAUOBX010408772.1:0-10599 GCA_032360705.1 Eupentacta quinquesemita
GTGTACAGACAAGGATGATAAGACATAGGTCTATAGGCTGGTTATATACATGCATGTGTATACGAGGCATGAATTTTGACCACAGAATGTCGAAAACTCAGGTTATGATTAGACCAAATTTGGGCAGGAAATTACATCGGCAATAGGGTAAAATCGTTTTCCGATTCTCCATTGATTACGAGACGAACATGTATTTGTTGCGTGTAATGGTGTTACAGTCCCGGAAACCTTTTACTCAGGTCTGAATATATAGTCAAATTTTGACCTATTTTGTATAGGCATATATCGCTAGTTTTTTTCGCTAGTCTTATATCATATAAAAATACATACAACTATTATGGTTTACAGACGTGACAAAACGAGGCGAGTGCAGTCATATCTTATTACTATCCCCTATTGTTGTATGAGTGCAATGTCTCCTCATACTCTGTTGTATAATATAAACTCATTCCTTCACAACCACAATTAGTTTTAGTGACGTCATCCGGAACACTCAGTGACGAAACCCCCTCTTTACTGGGACGAACGAAATCGCATGCAAGGACGAGCGTATGTATTTTTTGGATAATATAGCTTAATGAACTGATCAGTTGTGCTGTTCACGTTATGCGGTGAAGCATGGTATTAATCAATAACCAATCCTTGAAAATGTCATTCTGAAAAAGCAATCAGCGACAGAACACAAATGGGACGATAATACTCAACTACCGTGGCCTCGGAGAATCATGTTGAGATCCGACTGTTTGGTAACTTGACTAGCTTCGATATTACTCCGTCGAAAGCGTTTGAATAGAATCGAAAAACATCGTAATAATCCACACACCAACTTCTGATATATCAATGACCTGTGTGTGATGTGGGAACGGGAAGAAAAGAGAGAACTCGAAATTCGAAATGTCGAAGCTTCAAAAATCGGTGTTCCCCTCAGCTACGGTAGCATACAGCCCATCGTATATCACATGAAGAGTTTGTACATTAATGTATCGATTGGTATTTGATACATGAGTGTCGACGTATGTGTGAACCGATAAGCAAGCTCAATCCGCTGCAGATCTGTGATTAATGACAACAGATCGTTCGGCTTGATGTGACATGATCGTATTTCTGGAGCCAGGTGATCAAGCAGACGTCACACAGAGATATGTTGGGTTACAAGAATGTATAAACTAAAAAGTATTTCAAATGGATAAGGCGTGCTCAAGGGTCTAACGAGCGCTAAAAAGAGAGGAATACGTTGACATACAATGACATATGATGCGGAAGAATGTCGCTGTGGGTTGCATGAAGGGTGGGGATAGGTGTTCCGGAGTCTACGAACCAGTGCCCCTAAACTCCATTTGGAGAACTATAGTTTCTCTAAAGAGTAGGACATGATCCCGTATGCATAAACAAGTCATGAATGCAGGGGGAAATATATCATCACCATGGTATTAACAATATACTTCCTCCGAGTTTTCTCCATGAAAAAGTGAGATGGATACACAGCGTCTAAGTTGCCATGGAAAATAAGGAACGACGCGAATCGGGCAGTAAACAGATCGATAGTCTTGTAATATGGACGAATAGGATCGTGATCATTCTTCCACAACAACCGATGTAAAGCAGCAATGTACGTTGTTCTGCAAACATGATCATTTCCCCTCGCACTTATATTGTACCGATTCTATCAGCAATCAGGCCGTGTCTCGACTTCAGGAATCGGCGGGAATGTTTGCACAAGCTTGACGTCAACTCTTGGGTCTTGCAGACAGCAGCATAAGATAAGAATGACTTTTTGATCTCAAGAAATTGAAACCTCTGGATGAAGCAGGTCGATCAATCGCTACTTTTCATAATGACATTATGAAGACGCGTAGTCCTGTTATTCACATTATTCGGAAGGTTGAGACAAAGCGGGGTTAGTTGAAATATTCCGCGATGTTCAAATGAGTAGAATGGTTATATCACATATAGCAAGCTATAGGCTGATGTGTAGGGTCAGGCGTATACTAAAATAATGCATATATAGCTGAATCTGAAGTTTCCTGCGTGTCTGCCTAAACGTGATGTTCCCGGTAGAACAGTATAATATGTAAACTGTTTAAATACAAATTAGCCTATTCAGCGCTGTTCAATGGTATAACTATTACGTAAATATATTAAAGGTTACGTTATACCGTAACGTTAGCGTTGTGTTACCATCTATACATATAAATATCAGACGGTGTAGGCCTATATTTCGGGTCTGTATCAACAACCATGAAAGACAACAACGCGTAATAAAAGTGTAATACTGCTGCGTGTGTTCGCCGAACAGCCGACAGCTCTAAAGATGAACTTCCTCTACAAGCCCCGCGAACAGGTGAGAATGGCGAAGGAGAGGGGACAAAGATATTAGTCGAGAGCCGGTAGCGATTTCAGTAGAACCATTGTCATGATTGTGGTGAATGCGACAACACGCAGTAGCAAAGATGCTCTAACCGTATACTGCCATGATCTGATAATGTGGGGAACAAATTGGCGACATCTCGTCAACGACTTCATATCCACATCGACTCGTGTGTGTTCTTGTTCAGGCTGATTGCAGCATACGGGTCTACACTAGGACATGACCAGACTACATGATGCACGTAACCGTAGATTCATTTAGTACACTGCGCACATATATAGGTAGTTTCAAATGGCACTGACCTGCATGGCTCACAAACATTACAGCAACAATCAATTCGTCTAGAGCCTATATAATTGAACTAAAGTTGTTAGCTTGATTCTAATTGGAAATTGCGAGAATACCTTTAGCCCATGATCTATGTTAATGTTGCTATTGTTTCAAATAGCTGGAGTATTTTTTTTGTATGAAGACATGATTTGTTTGGTTCCATATGTTGTACCATTCCGAACATGATTGTTCGAATTGTGTGACAGAATTGTGTGCGAATTGAGCCCGGTTAGACTGAAAAATCATGAAAGTTCAGCGTTTGCATGTTTGCAAGAATATATACTAATTTGAGAAGCGCAATCATTTCGATGGTGATGACACTATTTATATATATTCATATTTATTTGAATTTGAGTATAACGTTTTTTCACATGGAAATCTTCATTCAAATACTATTGGTCAATGTAACTCTAACGCATCTGATGCATGGAGTGTGCGTGATATTCTGAGAGAGCTATTTGTATTCGCACGAGCCTACAATATGACTTTAATTCAACAGAGTGTCATGAATGTACATACTGCCGGTTGTTCCGATAACCACAATATGTCTGCTGAAGTAGCTACCGACACTCTGCTAATCCTAATTTCCTCTCTCCACATTCCTCCTCACAGGGGCTATATATAGGCCATAATAAGAAACGATTGAGTTATCTAGCTGAACTGGTTTATTAGACGGGTAGAGAAATATTCAGACACGAACCAGTAATTAGAAAATTAGCTACGTCCTTCTGTCTTGTCGTATAGCAGTCAGTCCGTGTGTAGATTCTTTACTGGTGATTGCATCGTTTCTACTGTTATACCTTAATGCATTAATTGAGTGCCCTTGTAGTACGATGCAGTAGCACTGTAGTCTTGTGGTGGAGTAAAACGACGTGCGATAGCCAACCACAAAAATGCCCTATCACGGAATTTACGGGCAGAGTATACTTAGTAGACAAAATATGTGTTAAATTCACAAGAAGGGCCCCGAGGTATGGGGTACCTGGGTCTGTTATTATCATTATGCTAGTGGTACTTCGGGGCGGCGAACACAATGGTGCAATATTTTTCTCCATATCTTGTTTAGTCTTGAGATATGGGCGAAAGTAACCTAAAAATCTAGCTGATAAATTACATTAAAATATATCACGAATAGAAAACTCCAATTCATGACTGAGCCTTTAAAGAGATACTGCAGGCTATAGTAAACATGGGCTTACATAGTAGCTTAGACCAAAATAATCATCTGTTCAGTCCAATCCAGACGTTCATACGACGTTCGTTAGAGAGTCAGAATACTCCAACGTTTGGGCCATGGGCATTGCGCAAGCTGGACGCTATCCCATCATGCATTAACATACCTGGACTAGCCAGCGAGTTGCCTTTGTTTTCTTCAAAATTTTAACTTTTTCCGACAAAGAAACATATCCCCTTCCCAAAACCTTGCTGTGGTGAGTTGATATGTTATGCACTTTATTTCATTAAGCGAAAACGCAGTAGGAAAATAAGTAATGCTGAGTTCTCGAGCACAATAAAAACGATAAAATACAAAATAATTGTTGATGTTGTCCAGGTGTGACGTCACAAATTATCGCGCAATCGTGTTTTCCGTCAATTTTTCGGTAATAGTGATTAGTGGTGATACTTGAAACGCCAATAACTCGACATAGGACCTATATATTTAGTTTCCCGTTCTCTTCAGGGTCACCCAATATGTACACAAGCCTGCAGTATCCCTTCAATATCCCCAGACGAAGTGTACATACACGCCTAAATAAATCAATATACATACACACATACAAAATTGTTTCTGTAACGCGTATCTCGATATACGCAATGCATGCATTATAGGTTCCATCTGCATGTTTTTGTGAGGTTAAATACGCAATATTTCATTGTTATTGTCTGTCTGTCAATGTCTTTTGAAGGGTAAACCTTGCAAAAATATGTATATTGACTATTATCCATGTAGGAAACTCTATAGAGAGCGACGTTTCCCAAGATAATCACAAGGACGCATATTAACATTCTAGGTCAGGAATCAATTCTGAGGAGATCTGCATGGTAATTCAAAACCTTCTTTGACATTGTTGCAAGTTGCTGCTGAGCTCTGCTCAATATAATGTAGTACATAGACACAGGTAGATAGATGACTTGACTGCTATGTCCAATTTACATATTTTAGGCATATCTCATCTCAAGAGAGCCGACCTATTTGTTATTAGGTCGGAGGCAGTTCCAAACAGAAAATGTACTTGTTTTTCTCTAGCTACAGAAGAATAGAGACAAGCAAAACGAATACCGAAGAATGCACAACACTAGAAAGGGTTCATTCGAAACAAAAGGTGTATTTATATCGATGAGGTTGGAGGTTATAAATTGGTAAATCTCGATAATATTAGTTAAGAATTTGATACTAAAGTCGCGTAGCTTTATACCCTTCGGCATCGAATCAACTACCAGTTTCTTTATACAGTGAATAACCTATAATATCAGTTGATAATACTTTTAATAATAAATTTAATGCCTCTATACCTGTTGAAATGGCCCAAGACAGATTCCATCTGACGAGGATGACCCACCGCAACCCTCAATCTACTAACGCTGTATTTTATGACAAAACATTTTTCCAAATACAGTATGTAAATACAAATGAGATCCCCTTATTAATAAATGACTGTAAGATCCGGAGGGTAGTCAGCTTCGAAAACACCGTTCGATTTTGCAGCCTATGTGGTGGTTGAATTAACCTATATAATAATCAAATTGCGACGAGGTAGGACCGCCTGAGACCTTTTATCTGAAGAATTACGGAGGTAGATTTAGACTGTACATTTTAAGATATAGGCTACGATAAAATCATATCTATCGATCATAAAAGAGACCAGAGTTCGCTTCATCTCAATGAAACATACCGGTACATGAAACAGGTTATCATACATCAAAATACAGTATGCTATACCGGTAATACATATAAGGACGATGGAATGATCAGACAGGTAGTAATGCTGAAACAACCACGCGCTTGGTCAATCTATTTTCGACAACATTCAATACAAAGCACTGCTCCTGGCGGGAAGAATGCATAGACCTCTCTGTTCAGCACATATTTGTAATGGGCTGATGGGTGTGCCAGTTCTACTCCTCTATTCAACTATGTGACCTAGGGATGTTCAAACAACATAATTGATTGCAGTTTTCTCTGTTCCGTCCACGCACGTAACTCATTAGCGATTTCAGGTCTTGAGAGTTGACAGGAAAATTCGCCTCGCTTTCCTGACAAACCTGACAAATGTAGGTCTATTTTAATCTTCGCCATATCTCAAGCTGAATCCATGGAATGCGTATCGGTACCGTACTTTATTATTACATTTATTTACCAATTGACAGCATAATTGCAGGTATGTATGTCAGAAATGAGATGAAATGATACCGGAACAACTAAGGCAGTCAACGGAATGCCAGCCTCATAGTAAGTTAGACTCAACTTGGTCCATCATATTTTCTTAACATTAAAAACATAAATTATTGTCAGTTTCATAACAAATTATGTTAATACCATATATAGGCCTATGTGTAATAATAATGATAATAATAATGATAATAATAATTTCTCACAAGAATCAGCATACGTTGCACTGCAGGCACGACGGGAAGAGCATGACATTTCTCTAAAATCACTAGTTGTACAATGCTACACTCGTGTGGAATACATGAGTTGCGTAGATGGATTGGGCCTATATATTTATACACATTGCTTTAATATTGGAGCTGAAATAATGTTACTCTGTGCGTATAACCTTCAACGAAAACAAATTCCATTCAGATGAACATGTATCCTCTGTATCCAGCTCGTAGATGTACAATAACAGCCGCTCTCATCGATTAATCTATATTTAAGAGGACTATACACGGCAGAGAGCTTTCACACTCCTACAGTCCTATGTTAGGGGAAGAGCGCATTATAGAGTCAATTGCACGCATGATCGACCACATATTCTCCTGCGGCAATTATCGATCATTTAGGAGAAAAACAAACATTCCAGGCTAATAATTAACAGAGGTTATACTGTGTATATTATGGGGGGAATAAGAAACGTTCGATGTACGATTGGAATGATTTGAATGATAATGGTTTTCATCAAGTTATATTAGTAGTTGAAAAGGTAATACTAGTATCCATCTAGTAGGCATATTAGTATTTAACACGATTGTTAATGTGTACAGCGCTGTGTTCATTGTTGGAACGTTCTGTAAATACCCTTTCGTATTGTATCGTATATAGTATCCAGTACTGTATCAACAAGCGGCACGAAACCCGTTCAAAGACAAGTCTTAACCCTCGACCATGAACACAAGCTAGATATCGGGGTGCCCTCAACTGCTGTATCCCATCTCAGTGATGAAAGTAAGAAATTATATCCCGAAATGAATTGTTCATGCCACAAACCTAGAGATGGACTGGTAGGAAAACCAATCGAATCTCACCGATGAATCTATAGCTAGGCCTAAATAGGGAATCACACGTACTCGTGCCCACCTGCTAGCAGTGCGGGCCTATTAGATAACATCAGATTAGTCATTTCATTAGATCATTAGTATATTGCACATGGTACGTACCACAACATTAGTTAAGTAAGGCTAATTAAAGTCAACAACCAAACCACTGACCCGCGGAAATGACTATTCAATTCATACAATTTCAACGCTCGAGACTTGTTGTGAGACTTGCATATGCTCACAGTGACTTGAGACTCGATTTCGGACTTGACCTGAGACTTAAGCTATAAACCGCAGTATAAGTATATGATCCGGCGAACCTTGTTCTGAGACGATAGTTGCCTATTGCGTACGTGTGAGCGTTTACAATAAATTATTTCCTATGACCTGGACAAAAGAGTTTGGAGTCCTGGCAAGTCATTGCGATAGATTTCCCAAGTCTCCGGAAGTTTCCTATTGTTATTTCTATTGCCAAAGTTGGGGTTCAGATCATAAGTACAGAGAAAATACAAATGGATTACTCGGAAGTAGGGTGCAAAGAGTGTATGTGTGTGTCTGAGTGTAGCAGGACACGTGTGCTTGTCCTGCGTAAGATGTGTGTGTGTGTGCGAATGTTCGTGCGCATGGTGTAGGTTATGTGCAGATTGTTTCAAGCTGAACCAATGTTAGGCTGGAAGATGTTCCACAGATTAAAGGCCACATAAGGTCACTCAGCATATACATTTCCAGTGAACGCAAACCCAGAATGCTTAGTCTGATCATATTTAATGAGCACTGATTTCACATTGACTGTACGAAAAAACTATGGGTTCCGAATTTACCTAATTTTAGGTAATTATGAGTATGAGAAATAAAACTAGGTTAAAACACTCCTGTTTGTATTATCAGTTCATACATGTACATATACTCAATCATCGGCCACATGCCACACCTTTTTTATGAACGAATTTCCGCCTGAACTCTTCTTACATGATGTGCTCCTATCAGTGACGAGTTGGAACATTTCCCAGTTGGGCACTCAGTACGACGTATTCCTATGGTGGCTGACAGGTACGGTGCCCTCAGGAGTGACTGGCAAGATAATGAAAGTCAAGTTATGGGTGTGCCGTTTGTGTGAGCATCGATTCCAGTTGCAATTTCAGTGGACGTTTTCGCTGGTTACTCCAGTGACAATTTCGATTTCAGTGACAATTCCGATTGCAGTAGTCTTCTCATTGAGTGATCAGTTTATTATTGATCGTTCTTTATTGTCAGTTTGCGGGATTACATCAGGAATAAGGATCAAGACCGGATTCCATATGTGCGGATGCGGGATGCAGTGAAAGTTTAAAATCACTAGTTTGTGAAGGAATATGTAGGATGATGCACAAATACAATAAATATGTAAAAGTTCATAAATATGGAAGTTAAGGTGCTTCATAAGGAAGATATTCCACATAACTCCTTCGCGGTATGCGACCTCAATGTCGCATTAGTACGCGTTGTAATTGTGCTTACACGACGCCTGTTACATCTTATTCGAATTGATTTTTGCCACGTTGGGATCTGTAATCATCTCTGTCACCGTGATACAACTTATACGGGCACTTCCCATGCTTGTGTTCGCATAAAAGCGACGTTTGAGTGTCTTGCCGCATCCCGCATTTGTCAGTATGGACAATTCATGTAGGCTATTTCCATCCGCATTTTCCCGCAGTTGTCGTGAATCCCAACAAGAAGAACGCGACAACCTGGAAGTGAAACCCGCCACTGGCCTCTCTGCTTCTTCTAGTAATCCTCTTATACGCCATTTCCCCTCCGCCAATGCCTATAGGACTAATAATACGATATCAACTATCCGTAGATCCAGGGACCTGCATGCTAAATTCCCCGCCAAAGCGTACATTCCTATTAATCAAAGGCCGTGATTTAAGACGTCTTGGCATTCCGAATCGGTCTGACCTATGCCGGGGTATCTCATTCGCTCAATTCATTATCCGGCCTCCTCCGCTGATGTGGCTTTCCCTCCATCCTCTCGCTCCTCATTTCGCCTCTTCGCGTTGAGCCAGCGGCGAACGCACACATTTGGTTTGGGGATTTACCGCCTACCGCAGCGAGGAAACTGTGCTGCCACTCTAATATAGACATACTACATCAAGAATTACGAATTTAGAGCCAGGCAGAGCCTGATGCAGATTGTATAACGACAGCTCTGATTGGGTTACTCGTATTGTGATGGAATCAACTGTATAATATTTTTTAAGGTTAAAATAATTAGGGTGAATTCGGTCAATGCGCCCTGTCGTCTGCCGCCCAAATTTTGTTAGCACTACAGATTGACAACCACGCAAATGTTTCTATTCGCTGTCCTCAACTGTCCATTTCCGGAGTTTCAAAACAAACAATATCCCATTGATCTCGCACTGTAATTCAGTGATTGCCAGAGTGGTTCCTGTGTGGGAACGACATGAACATGACAACCTGCGTATCCACGGAATAGTCACCATCGTATGCGAAGTGTGCGGACGGTTAGACTGCCAGACCCACTGATATGCCAGCTATGCAATTCAGACTTTTGAACTGTTGAACACCATGCACAGTTGTGATTGCCTGGATCAGTGGCGTAATTATGATTTTTTAGCACAGTAAACCGTAGTATATATGAACTAGTTATTACTATTATCATCATTATTTATAATACTATTATTATATATATTATTAATATTCCCGTTACTGTATCACTTATACAGGCTATTGAAGTTTGTGCTATGGAGATCGCGTAATACAAAGAGCATCCCAGCATGCAATATCAATTGTTGTCATTGATGTACTCCACAAATATTCTTCGGTCCCTTTCGAAATTTACTAATAGTCGTACTCGGATAGCTTAATAACCAGCAAGGGAAACTCAACATTTGTTTCGATGGTGGGTTCCAGTAGTTATCTTGAAGGCCAACGTTCGTGGTATACATGCCGAAACAATAAAATACATTAGAAATTGTTATATAAATTATTAAGAGCGATGTCACATGTTATTGCCCTATCAGTTGAATGAACCAAACTAAAAAAGGTCAACAACTCTGCCACGGAAACTCTTACAGAGATTTGACTTTTGGTTCAATATTGGTTTCAATCCTGTTTAATTTGAGCTTTAATCATGAATCGTGAATTTCTCGAGTTGAGAATGGGCGATTCCACATCGAATTGGTTACACACATAGCGAATCAGGTCCTTTATCATTGGCGCTGTGTATATCCGCCATAATGGAAAGAGTCTGGCATTCGTGAGCCAAAAATAAAAAAAAATCGGATCGGTGCACTATACGATATCGTTGCAGTGTGACCGGGGCTTTAGACCATCATCATAACCGAACATCAGCACTGTGCACTAACATTTGTAGGAGGAGAAGCATTTGGCGTGATTCCACATGATGGGCCCCAGGG
>JAUOBX010408883.1:0-10595 GCA_032360705.1 Eupentacta quinquesemita
TAATGTATGCAAATTAGTTTGATCGATTGCGACGAAAAGTGGTGGGCATCGACAACTCCCAACCATACACCCCCACACAAAATGTGAGCATTGGGGCTTCTACGGTTCATGATAATGGACAGACGGACAGACGGACAGATAGACAGACAGACACACACACACAACATAGTGATCGCTAAGTCTCTCCTTGTACAAAGTTCAGGCGAGATGAAAAGGCGTTATGTTACCATTTCATATGTATTGCTCGAAGGCACCGAACTACACCAAATGAAATTACACACTTTGTCAATGCTACATAAAAAACAATTACCGACAATGGATCGATTCACCCCAGCCCTGTCAAGTTTAGGAATGCAGTGTTGATTGAACCATGTCCAGGACATCACGAGCCTATGATAGACAACAACATACGCAAATGTGTAATGAACCTAGTGATTGCGTCTTATCGCTGCATCAGTACATTCGCTTGCCATATTTGCATCAACTACTTGCGGACTCCAACTAAAATGACAACACATCTACGCATCACTCTCTTAGATTAGAATTGATATTATCAATGTTGTGTCGGTGTTAACACCGGTGTCGACACCATGGCGTGAATGTTACAATGCTATGTACCCTCTTTCTATTACAGCATCTGCAAAGGACATAAGTTGCAGTTGGACACTTATTTGGAAATGTGGTTTAAGTATTTGAGCATGCGACTACAGGCCAGGTAGGTATACGCATGAGGTGTCAAATCAACTTAATACAATCATTTGATATCATTCCTTCTCTTGCGGATTGCTGAATTTTACCCAACCTTGGTTCAATAAGGGTTTGGCTTTGAGCATACAGCTATAACTATATGTGTTTGGAAAAGCATTGGGCGGTACGTGGCCTGAGCAGGTGGTCCATAACTTGGTGCCCTATGAGAGTTCAATTTTGTTCCGCTGTCCTGATTAGTGTTTCTGGTGTCGGTTTTAGACCTCCAACACCGACACCGGTGCCGGTGTCAGTGTTGGTGTCGGAGTTAGTGGTGTCGGTGCTGGTGTTGGTGTCGGACTTGCCAGTGTCGGACACAACACTAGGCATTGTTAGGCTGACGTTTTCAGAATATGAACAGCTCCAGTATATTGACATTCCATTATCAGTTCACGGAGAATCGCTTGCAAAATATACGACTGCGGAATTCACTATGGATGAGTCACTATTCTTGCAAATATTCTTATCTCTGTTTTTGTGTCGTACTTCTAATATTCAATACCTGCCTGAGTATTCGCTCTCTGTTTGGTATCGATTAATACCTATGTACCAGCTGGACATACACCTATAGATACTGACACAATGACCTATTATGACGAGATGCTAGACATAGTTCCATGAGTGATAACATTCGTGCTGTAAAATTGAAACTGATCGTTATAAATCGTAGTAAGTCGTGTATGCCTACATCAGATCAAGTTCTGGTTCCATATGAGCTGTAGAATACAATCGTTTTCTATTCATCTGAGTCAAGCTAAGACGAGTCAAAACGATTTTCTCCTGAGACGACATACCTCCCAAAGTCTCTGCCTACGTTGCGCTTGTTTGTTGATCGAGTAAATACAGAATATATGGCAATACGAAATAGCCGAAACCCCCTGTGACAAAGTATCCTGGAAAAGAATGTATCGACATTTCAATACAGTGACGATATTCGCCTGAAATATTGTACCAAAATAAATTACTGAATGGGTGTTCCTTTAAACATACGTCGTGACTGCGTGAATTAGATGATTTCCCATTGGGCAAGACGTACAGACGGAATGGAACATACGAATATCATGTGGGATAGTGTGTCTGAGTATGTGATTCGTTAACTGTGATGATAGCATCTCCACTGGCGATGGCTACTATCGAGTTAAAAAATCTACTCTGCGAAAAATAAATAACTCGTCATCAACAAGGCACTAAACACACATTGGTGTCTCGACAACAATCGGAATGTTCCAATATTTAACCACCGAACGCTGCTCTTTCGCAATAGGTAGCGCAGCACAAGCTGTAGTGTACTTATGATTGCTTCGTGAGCGAACTTTGTGTCGAGAAAATCTACACCTATAGCATTTGTCAACCATGTTGTCCAATTAGCGACTCCAAATGGTTTAGATTGTGAGGCACTATATTGGAACTTAACCCCAAATGGAACTCAACCCCTCAAAATATAGGCCCATGGAAATTAATATTGTTAACTCTTATGTTCCCTCCCCATGTTGAACCACCATACTCCGAGCCTCTGATATTCACTGACCTTCTATACTGTTTTCAAAAGCATGTTAGTCGTCCAGTCAATCCAGGCCACTCAGTACTTCTTCAAATCTGACATTAATTGTAACCAGATCAAGAGTGCCAATGGCACAGTACATCACAGCTTAATTTGAATTGGCATATTTGGGACAAACTTGACCCTAAGGTGACATTTGGCGTTATATCCCCGAACATCCCATATGTAGCATTCGTGTAAATAGAACTAACTAAATTTCGTGATCATCTAATATACCTTTAGAAGGGGAAGCATTTACTGGAATAGACCAACGATAACATTTCATATATTTTCAGAAATGGTTGAAATGTCTCACAAATTGTCAGGATCATCAGACCCGAGCTCTACAAAGGGGAAGCATTTGTCATATTTTTTACAAAATGGCCCGAACGGGCCCACCACACGACAAATGATCGATTACTCTATATGTAGCATAACACTTTTTTCGAATACCAATGCAACCAGCATTGGTACCCGATAATATGGACCAACTGTTATGATCAACAGATCGAACCTAAAAGGAGAATCATTTCGCGTATTCTCACAAAGTGGCCCACCAGACGACACTGGACCCTGAATCCCTGAACTACCATTGGTACCAATAATACTAACTAACATACATGATCATCAGATCAAAACTCTAGGAGGAGAAACATTTTGCAGGTTCCCACCAAATGGCTCAAATAGCCCACCAGATATCCTCGAACTCTATGTTTACACCCAAAAAGAACCATCACTTGGTCACCACTGAGGAGAAGCAGAAAGGTCGATTTTCACAGAATGGCCCAAATGGCCCACCAGGAGACTTTGGACCCTAACTCCCTGAATACCTCATATGTAGCATTGGTACCGGAAAATAAAGACCAACTTTAATGATCAACATATTCGAACTCTAGAAGGAGACGCATACAGCATACAGTTTTCGCGAACTGACCCACCAGATGACCTTGGACCACAACTTGCTGAACTAGCGTTGTTACCATAGGATACTGACCACCTTCCATGATGAGTCGAACTCGATGGCGGAGAAGCATCTTGCAGGTTTCAACAAAACGGCTCAAATAGCTCACCAGATGTCCTCGAACACTAAGTTTACACCTAAAAAGAACCACCACTTGGTAACCACTGTGACCAAGTCATCATTATCCATCGAGGGGTGTCCGTGGAGTAGCAATTTGAATCAATTGTTAACAAATCAATAGATAATTAGACATACATGATCGCAATATCTCACCTATAGCCATATGGCTGGGTGAGCTAATAAAAATGTTGTCAAATAGTGTTCTATTATTATCATGGTGACGTACCTGTATGTAGTCAATCGTCAACTCATGACTCGCCACCGGCGTCCATAGACTGGGTGGAATGACGAACTACACAAATACCGATGGAGATATTTGGCGGTGAATATGACGGGGTCCCAGAACTGATTAACGGCAGAAGCGTAAGAGGTGGAAAATGAAGAGAAAATATATAGACAAATAAAGTGGAACATCTTTGAAATTAGGTAAAGAGGAACAGTTGCTGTTACCGGTTTTTCGTCAATATACTCAGGCATAAGTGCTATCAAGAGACAAAGTTTCCATCCAACTAGCTACAAATTTTAGAATTAGCTTGCTGTGAAGCACATGAGTCATTCCCTATATGATGACATTGAAATAACATAAACAAATTATGATGTGGTGTCCCTAGAATGTGCTATTTCAATTTTCATTACTACAAACTCGAAGAGTCGGAGAGTAAACTCGTTCGAAGGAGTATTCCCGGTTTGGTTTGCTTTGCCTGGTATTGCACATATTTTTGACATGAATGTACCATGGCAGTGGTTGGATGTATGTGTGTGACGATTATGTAAAAACAAATGTTCATTCCATAAATAGTTGTTTATTATTTTTTGTAAATGTAGGTTGTTATGACAGCTTCTGCAGAACTGGTACACGTCACATACCAATGATTAACAGAAATCAGTAGTGAAGGGTCTATAGTGTGTTTTTGACCAAAGATCAACTGGCTTGAATGGACACTTATACAGTTGTTGATTGTATATTACGTAAGGCATGGCTGAAGGAGTGGTTGTACGTGTTGATTTCAAGGCAGTGGCATACGCTCGAGATGGTGTAGTGTTGTCAAAAGGTGGTTCGTCGGGGGGGGATTATTGATCAGCCGATTGGAGAAAAAAGGATATAATTTTTCATTCGCTGCAACTGTTAATGAAGACACCTGATGCGGCCAACTGAGCTACTTTAATATTCATGCTGTAATAACACAAATGGCTAGAAATTAGACAAGAATGCATCGGAGGACATTATTGTCTTTCAAAATGAGTAGTAATCAAAGAGTAGTAGGGAGTGTAAACTATGTTAAATTGCGTGTAGTGTGGCAATATATAATACAAAGTGCCTGGTTTAATTAAAAAAATCGACATTTTATTCATCAGTACGTCACACGTGGCGGAAGTTACATGGCCACTTATCATTTTCAGAATGGCGGCTGGCAGCCATTTCAAATACTTGGAGGAGAAACCGTTGACAAAGCCACGTTCGAATTTGTTAGGGGTTCGGGCCATTCTTTTACATAAAATGACCCGTCCAAAAACGTTGGTGCATTGACCTCAATAGTGACTCAAAATGGGTCTCCATCTCGTTCTTTCATTGTTATGTCTGATACCACCGTTCCCATGATAATAATAATAATAATACTAATATTCCAATTGATGCAGTGGTACTCATGCGCCGTCATCGGAAACACCGGTCCAACAACATGACTTGTGTGGCTATGGTCTATACTAGTTAATTTGGTGTCTCGTCGGGGAGTTTCAAAAATGCATCCAAATAATAATAATAATAAATAAATAGTCTGATGATCGCTTCGGAAAACTACAGATAGTGCTCAACGAGTGGAACTTTGCTAGATAAATAGGAAACAGGTAAATAGCCGAACAGATTGTTTCGCCCTGAGGCTCATCAGTCGCTGATGAGCCTTAGGGCGAAACAGTCTGTTCGGCTATTTCCTATCTTCTATTTATCTAATAATAATAATAATAATATATACATTTGCAAGGCGCAAAATACTAAGGTTTCGATGCGCCGAAACAAGTAGGAAAAGTACAGAAACAACATATGCCAGCAATTCCAAACAGTTGAATGATATCCATATGGTTGTGTACACTGTTCGTGCAGGCCAGTGATCCGCGCGTTCACATGTGACCTTTGACATTGATATTTAGCACAGGCCTACCTTATATATAACACAACCGTGAACTGGCCCATTAATTATTATTCGCTTGTTTATTTACCAGAGCCACTTTATCGGGCCAAGGTAAACAACACCATGACAACAATCATGTTAGATGTGTTGATGATCCCATTAGCTAGCTACGATTACAGAAAGTCGTAGCCGCGAACGTGACCAGATTAACGTTTGCGGGATCCCCTGTAAAATAATCTAAGGTTTGCGCTGCCAGTTGCGAGCTAGTTTAATTCTGTGCTACTGACACTGATATGTTAAGTCTGATGTCGTCACAAGGAGAACCAAATGAATGTCCAGATTCAGATTGCACAGTAATTACTGTGTTTTTTCATCCATAAGTGGAAAATGCCAGTGTTTTTCAGACAATGATTACTCGCCGCATCTATAACCTAATTAAATAGAAGGTGAAGGTTCACCTTGCTCCGTGTGACAAAGTCAAAAGAAGGCAAGTTTGCATTAAATCGCTACTGGATATCTCTCCTCGGGTGGGGTCATGACAAATCGATCAATAATAAACTTAACTCTATAGTACTCATCGTTTTATCAACTAAAATGCTACTGGAAATGGTTGTTCTATTTATATAACACATACTGCTGTGGGGGCATCCGTTAGTTGTAAATTTCGATAGGCCAAAAGGGCAAAATGTCCGCTGCCGTCTTTGAATTGTGGATCCGTAGATTTCAGAATGCCTTCTTTCCATGTGTACAAGTTTGAAGGAAATTACTTACATGAAGCTCGCCTCTGAGTAGTACCCAGACTTGCTCTAATTCTAGTTTCCTAAGGTTGTATTCGGTAGAAAGTATACATGAAAATGTATTATTGTTGCTGATTTGGCCCTATATAAGTTCCACTTATTAATATTACCACTTTTATATACGTCCATTTTTTAGCAGGTTTCAACCTATTGAAAAGTCTTGACTTGCGTATTGAATGAACGAAACCGAGTTTTAGATGCAGAATAATATGTGTTCACTTGATCTCATTCTTAAACATGTTTAAAAAATCAAACATGTTTCTGAAATGGAGACGACCCCAAGTGCTCAGAAAAGTACTTTACTGGTAGGAACTGTTTTAGTATTTCCTGCTTCAGTGATTTCCGGGCATTTTTGATATTGATAACTTGGAAGAAATGTCGGAGTTGGCGATGTGGTTTTCCACTTCATCTATATAACCACCACTCTCAAATAGATGATGTAGTGAACTAACAGGAGAAAGATACTCACAATGCAAGACTGCGGTTAGTTCAACAGATTTAGTCATACTATGGACATACACTCATCTGATGCTCTCCATAGCATTACACTAAGGTCAGAGACGAACCCCGTGGCAACTGGATGAATCGTGTGTTCTTCATTGATGCTGTGCTAAGCAATGTTCCTGCAGTTTCCATGCGACAGCCGTACCGTTCCAATGACGCCTACATTCGACGTGAGGTTGTCAATCCCAGATTGGGAGCGCTACGCAAAATTGGCCAGAATACTTGTCAAACCGAATGATGTATTACCTGATTATTTAAACAGATCATCTTATACCTGTCAGTAATAGAAATAGATAATTTAAATTTGGTACGACCAAAAACACCCAGTTTGACTGCATCCGATTTCTTATTCGACCATGTGGTGGAGCCATAAGTCAACCTAGATATTATAAGGGCGCTTCGGGAAGGTGTGGGCTTCGTAGATAATTGCACTCACGGAGATAGACCTGGCTATGCTGATCCGCTTGCCGATCTCTGGAGTGTCATCAGTTTTGTGGGTGATGACAGAGCCGAGGTACAGGAATGAGTTAACGTTGGGGATAGGGAAGATCCCCATGTGGCCTTTCCGGATGACAAGGTAAGCTGTTTTACCAGGGTGTATCACAAGCTGATAGGGCTTGGATACCGTCGCTAAGATGTTAAGAGCCGCTTCTGCTTCAGCAGCGGATAACACAAACAGGAAGATCATCGGCATACCTCAGTTCCTTCACTGTGGGTTATCCTATCGAAGCACCAGGCAACCCAACAGTCGTAGCATGCCATCCCCTCATAAGAGGACTGGAGAAAGCGGACAGCCCTATCTACAGCTGACAGGCGTGTTACGGCATATGTTGTCTCGTTCTTTTATTGAAGGACGCCCTCGGATTTATGATAAACACTCCCTGTGAGGCTGATGAGATCCTTATCCACCCCCATCAGCTCCAGTTTCTCCATAAGCAGGGCATGATTTACACTATGGAAGTCTAGTGACTGAAGCATGTTAGCTCGTTGAGTTACTGCATTTTATGGAAACGGATTTGATCCTATAGCTGATGACCTCGTGAGGAGCGGGGGTGTCGCCGTAGGTGCATACAAAGGGCCCATCCCCCCTCCCATTGATAGAGGTTAAAAATTGAGAGTAAGATAAAATGAGGAGGCCAGGGGAGTTGGGAACGGGTGAAGAAGGGGCGGTGCCAGCGGAATGAATGGGGGGGGGTGGCACGCACCAGTGTCGCCCCACCCCAGTCGCCCCATGCAGTAGCCCCCTCCCACCATCTCAAATCTGGCTGATTTATTTGCATTATCTCCAAGGCTGATGGACCACGCAAATGTTGTCTTCCATTCCGCAGTACCGCCAAAACCTTCGCGATTTGGGCATACGGTCAGTCCTCATCATCCATATAGCCACTAGTTCGTATTTGCACTCAGATCAAACAATTAGGCCGTCAGTTTCCCTGTTTCTTGGTATGGTGAACAGTGACTCCCAACCACAAGTCATGCCTTCATTAAAGTTCATTTTTCCAACACAAGGACGTTTGCTGCCGCAACTTTGACCGGCGAATATATTTTTCGCACCTCCCAATTCTATAACTGACGTCCAAATGAAGCAACAATTATTAATGTGTCTCCCGCAAACACATTTCCAAGCGCTTTGGCAATTACTTAGCCAGGCACGACTCCAGAACATGGGCATGCAAAAGTTTCGCGCGCTACACGCGCAATGGTTGCCTGTGAGTTCTAGTATGCTCTCTCACTCAGACTGCAGAGACAGCAGTTCCTAGGTTCATAGGCTACCCCGGTATCGGGTATTTATCCGTCCTATATTTCCCGCTCGGAGTTTTCTGTGGCTACGTGCCTATACCTAGCCTGCATATGGAGACATTCATTCCCGTGACAGAAATAATGAAACAAACTAGCATGAGAAACGATATACCTATCAGGACATGTCTTCGATTGTGCATCATTGTTTTAGTCTTTATGAGCGTTATAATGGACAGACCTTCCTCCAATCTGTACACTTCTGTAATTAAGTCAGTATATAAAAGTCAGGTCATACCCTGCCGAAAGCAGGGCTGAACCTGGTCAAATAGGTGAACAGTTTATATAGCTTAGTTATTAGGACAAGTTGAAACTGGTACGCAAAATGACCCAACTACCCACATGAAGAAGTTTGAGAATGAACACTGCGGTAGTCTATAGTAGGCTCTGAGTGGGCTATTGACACGGCTGGTATTTGGAAATGTTCTCCAATCGTAAAACAAACGGAACATATTTGTAAAAAAAATTGTTATCAAAAGCTAGAAATTGCGCACTGGTATTTTTCAATTATTATGCAAGAACGCACATCAAAGCATACCGGTATCAGTTGGAACCATTGTTTGCTCTCTATATAAATCACCTCATGAATGACCACAATTGAGGAATTTTCAGTTACAGACCTAGGAATATGTTATTCGAAATGTTCTGTGCCTCTGAAAAACGTGGTCTTACCCTAAAACTGAGGAGTCCCCAAATCACTTGATGAATAAGGAACGTACTGACGATAGAATATTTCTACACAGCTTTGAAATCAGTTGTAATGCCCGCGAATGCAATAACCTGGCATCTGCAATGTGTAGTTCAGTCAAAAATGTATCCGCTCAGATAGTTGCGCATCGCCCCCCCCCCCCTTCACTCCTGAATTACTAGCAACGCCACTCCCACGCACATCCCGTCGCAGCAAAGCGGAAAATCGTCGTGGAGCTCCAGTGCGTACGCAAAAATATGCACACAAATAAGCGAAGATGTCCAGACTGGAACTGAACAAATTGTGGCGCGACACATTTTTCACTTCTGTCTGTATGAATGCTGAAGTGCTCAAGTAAGGTCAGTCCAGAGTCCTAGATTAAACTATATGGAGACAACATACTTCCGCCTGTCCTTGTTGCATAACATGGACGGTTACGTGTGCCGTTGTTGCACCAGATGGCATCGAATGTCACGTTACTAAGACCACATAGAAATTCCCGGAAAGGTAAAGCGGCACAGCCTTGAATGCGTAGGTAGGATATCAATCTTTAACTCTACTCAAAAATACCGTTTGAATATAATGATGATGCTCAGAACATTGTGGTGCATGTGATTGGTGTACAAAATGCTCAGAATGTGTTAGAAGCATGAAACTTGGTACAAGTATCCAGAACAACATTACAAACATTAACAGGGGTTGTGCCAATCGGAAATATGTGTTGCTTAGCAACTGTTGCTATGCAACACATACCATAGAAACCAACCTATAAGGTGGTCAGAAACCAACATATGGCAAATTCTCCTGTATTGTGATGTGTACTATACCATACATTAGATGTACATGCATTTTTAGCAATCTTCCTGTGTTATCTCCAGTATCAGACAGACACAATTTCTCTAGCGACCAGTGAAAATTGATAATTTTTCCCAGCAACCAGTATAGAATAATGGTCTCAGATTGTTTTATCGTGTATGTATATCATATAACTCTGTAGCAGCTCTGTAGGCACACAAAATTCCTGAGGTGCCATATTATTCTAAATAATGTCAAAATAGCCAAACTTTTGTTGGTAAAGTGTACTCGTTCAAACACCAGCCTATCTGGTATATCACCCTCACATGATCATATATCATGGATACAATCACATCATTAGTAGGCAACAATATATGCGAGTACTATCACCACGATGGCACAGTATGGAATTGTTAGTTCATATCCGCTGATGGCAATATAGACCATAATCCAGTTCAGCTACCTCTTCAAAGCATATCCTTGTTTCAGGAAGTAACCACATTGGAAACCATAAGGGATGACA
>JAUOBX010408993.1:0-10595 GCA_032360705.1 Eupentacta quinquesemita
ATCTTCTTCTTCTTCTTCTCCAGTTTTAATCCGGTTTGATCCCCTCACGGGGGTGGCCGGATTCACCTTACTCTAACTGCAACCGCACTTGTTGCCATTAAGTGAGGATTTGGTGGAGCATAAGTTTTACGACTGGATGCCCTTCCTAACATCAACCTGATTCAAAACAGCGAATGAAACCAACAAATAAGTAAATGATGAGTTGGGCACCATATAATTACGTCAAATAAATGTGATCATAAAAATATGGCAAGTTTGAAATTATCTCATTCAATTTTGTCAGGACATGATCAGCACCATTATCGTCCTAACACAAAAATTATCAGGATACCATTAAAATGTCTAGAACAGAAACCTACTACATGCCTATAGCGTTGCCATTTTCAATTTGTTTTCTACATAATACAAACACACCAATAGGAAAATGTACATGGAAATAATAATAAAACATGTATAAAACAAAGCAGGGTCAAAACATTATGAAAGCTCACATTTGTTCTGGCATTTACAAGCAAGCCTTATATTTACACACAAAACACACAGAATAAGATATCAAACTTGAAAACAGACATTAATACATTTTATATCACAATCCTCCCACTCCTATTATTTATTCATAATCCATGGTTGGTACCTCTGAGGATCAAGGTGTTCCCTGATTGGCTGATCCTATTGTAGATAATAATGCTCATTATTAGAAATGCTCCAGCCTATTGAGCTGGACTTCTCTTCCATTACAAAAACACAAACATTCAATAAAATTAACCAATAAATGCTTAAAACCTGGACCATGTATCGAGTATGGCGAGCCGAATGTGCAATAATTTGATAAACACTGTTTATCGGTAAAAAAACTCTGCTCATCGACCGTTTAACATAGTTTCACGATAAATAGAGATTTTTGATTTGATAAACCCTGTTTATCGGTTGATAAAAAACGTTTTTCAATAAACATTGTTTTTTGAGAAACATTGTTTATTGGCCTATAAACATTGTTTATCGGCCTATAAACAGTTATTTTGGTGAAACTCTGCTTTTCGTTCGATATTTCAAATAGCTACATGATTCGTTGATGTTTAAAAACCCTGCTTTTCGATTTAAAGAACAGTGTTTATCGTTATTAAAACACTGTTTTTCGAGCGATAAACACTGTTTTTCGATTGGATAAACCCTGATTATCGGTTGATAAACACAGTTTTTCGAAAAACACAGTGTTTATCCAGAATAACTGTGCTTTCCACTCCATAAGCAGAGTTTTAGGCGATAAACAATGTTTTTCAACCGATAAACAGTGTTTATCCACCGAAAAACAGTGTTTGTCTGCGAAAAACAGTGTTTATCAAATTATTGCAGATTTGGCTTGCCATACACGAGGGCCTGCTCCATCAGCTTGGAATAGCTTCCATCTTGGAATTTGTGCTTCTGAAAGTGACCATTGTTATGATGCCTTTTAGCTGAACTGATCTCCTATTATGAGAACAAGAACCATTGAACGAATAAACCAATGAATGCTAAAACCTGGGCCTCGTATACAACCTTTTTAGGGCACTGGAGGCTATGTTGTAGCTGCTCCATCAGCCTGAGGCAGCTTTCCTCTTCAATTTCTTTCTATTTCAAGGTATGCTTGAAATAATTATGCCTCTCAAGTGTTAGTCACTGTCTGCCTTTTCAATTATTTGTCTTTCTTCTATTGGCATATTGAAATCTTGATATTTTGTGCATTATAAATGTGTTGTTATTATTATCATTATGATTACTACTGTTTTTATCAAAATTATCATTATTATTATAATTATTAGTTATGTGTCCAAACTCAACATCTGATATCAAATGTTCACTCCATTTCTTTTGCCTGAAAACATGATTGTACTTTGATAATGCCCATTCATCCATCAAGTTGGGACAATAACAGTAGGGACGATAAATGATGGTTCCTCAGGGGCATCCAACATTTATGCATCTGATCACTTCAAACAGAGTAGGCAAGAATAGGTCTGTGTAACATACTGCTAAGGTTGAATCAAATGGTTCATCAATATATATGGCATTCGAACATCCCATGCCGGACCCTCCAAATTCTGAGCATCATATGGGAAACATAAACAAACTACCAACTTGTGTGCCTATAAAGCAAGTTTTCTGAGGCAATGCACTGGTTAGGTTTGGAGTCATTCCTGGCTTCGCAAGCACTTTTTGTCCAAAATACATTCAGCAACACAGAAATATAGTCAGAGTCGGACCCCATGATTAACCATTCCCAATGGTTTTCCTTCCGTTTCATTATTTTTCCCTAGGATTGTCTTTCAAACAGGAGAGAACAGTATATTGTGGGTGTGTGAAAACTGTCATGGCAGGAACATGACAATTTTTTAATTGTATTCACATTTGCCAAGGTTTCAATTGCATTCTACTTGATTCTATATGATTTGATGCAGTGCATTCATCCTGATGGGCATTCGTTTTTACACACAAGTAACAAAGTGACAGTACAACCATAACTTTACAACATGCAAGAAGATAGTGGAAACTAGAAATTGTATATAGCTATTCAAAAGTCTAATTTACAGCATAGCTGAATCATTATCTCAATTTTTCATTGCACTTACTTCATAATATAGGGGAAACACTCACTAGAAATTACAGAACCTTAATCGGTCATGAGAACCCCTTTCTTTGGATCTCAAATTTCAGTATGTGTTCGTGCCCTCGTGAGATTATCATTTGAGCGCAAAACATTTGTCAAAATCATCCCAAAATAGCAAAATGGAACACTGCTTGGGCAGTTACAACACAAGGTCCACAAATGGCACACAGGACAAACTCAACGGTCTATTCTTATCTTCACAGAATCCTCAACTCTCTCTTCCTTGAGACAATTCCCAGGATTGATCGAAGGCCCTCACTCCTCACACTTTTTTCTGCATCTTTTTGTTCTTCACAAAGCCCTTGGATTCTCTGACCAGTTGGCTAAGATCTTCACTCTCTTCCGGGTCGAAATCGCTGTCATCAGACTTTCTCTTCTTCTTTTTCGGTGACTGCTCATCACTCTCATTCTCTTCATCTTCGTCAAGGAAGCTGTCCTCGTAGTCGTACGTGTTAGACCCGTTCTCGTCTCCGTCATCATTGCCCTTTCTCCTACCTGAAAAGAGTAGAGAAATTTAGGCTAGTCTCAGGAACCTTTGTCTGTTAAGAAAATTATAGGAAACAATATTTGTACCTGACTTCAAGATTACCATCATACAGTGGAAGTGCTGAACATGACCTCGCAGAATATGATTTCCTTCGACCAGTATATCAAGAAAATCCAACTCCCAAAATGTATCTCAGTCAATAAGACGATGAAAATGAGGATAGATCTAGTATTGCGCAATGTTTTCCAATGTCACATGGGAATGGAAAATGCATGCTCAGTGTAAAGTCAATGCAAATTTGAATTTTTCAAAACTCTGGCACACAAAAAATGTGAGCCTGACATGAAAAATAGTTCACATTATTTTCAGGAGGATATAGGATGCAAGTAATCATTGACTTCGAAGGGAGAAATTCACTTGTACTTTCCACTAATGGAGAGATGGAAAAACAGTTATTACTGTGTAATCTCAATAGGAACATTCATTTGGTTCCCTCCGTGATGTCATCAGATCTAACCTATTAATATAAATAACACAAAGATACAACACGTTGTGAACTTCAAATTTGGGATTTAGGGGTATTGAAATATGCTCTTTACACCCATGCAAGTTTTGAAGCAATGAATTAACCCTTCACCTGGCCTTTAAATAGCCTCTAATAATGAGTGATCTTCAGAAGGACCTTTATAATGAGGTTTTTATTGAGTTTGTGAGAAGCTATGCTGCCTTCCACTATATATTACAGAATGATATTATGATACGTACCATCTGATTGAGATGACAGGTCAATTGAGTACCCCTCAAAGTCAGTGATGGGATAAACTAACATAATAACCCGATGCAATATTTCAATTTGATTAAACCAAATACTCTATTGTATGCATTTTTATTCAGGTCTGTGTGTCTTCGTGTTGTTGACCATAGATGGCTTTAGGCCTAGACCCCAAAAACATGATTAATTACCTTCTTATCACAGTGAATGATCAAATATACATGAAAAGTATGAACATTGCACATCAACAATACATACATACATACAGGGAGATACTTGTAATGCGCTGCTACATAAAGATTGCAGCGCAGTGAAACATATTGCCGAGTTATTGTGTTTGCGAGCAGAATATAATTTATTTCAAAAATTCAGAATTTTTCAAGCACAAATGTACACAAATGTACCCAGACTATACTGGAAACAATGATGATTTAGTTAATAATTGTACATTGTAGCTTTTTTTTTGATCCAGCATTCTTGACTGATTGTCTTTACAAATATTAAGACTGTTCTCCCCTGCTGACCTTTGACCTGACCACCTGAAGAACAGGGTTAATATACTTAATATTGGGGAAGGCATGATACCAAGTATGAGCCTAAACCACCGGGTCATTGTCAAGTTTATGTGTCTACGAGCAAGCATCACAAATACACACATATGGCACAACAACATAGATTCCCTCTTGTGAGTCAAGAAATTGAGTGAGAAAAAAAACAACTTTCACTGGAATAAATTATTGCATTTGATAGGCTTAGTAAAAAGCTCATTCAATATTTCCCTACAGCAGCTGCAACACTACCACTAGACAGGTTTGTTTGGTAAATATGTCACTTGGGTGGGGGTTCCGAGAGCCGGAAACTCTGTCTATTGATTTGATCAAGATTGTACTATATGATGGTAATATCTAGTACTTATATGGAGATCGGATTAGCTCGGTTGGTAGAGCACTGGACTCGTGATCCAAGGGTTGGGAGTTCAAATCACGGCTGGTGCGTCCTCAGGCAAGATGCTTTATCTCCATTGCCTTGTCCCACCCAGGCTTATTGGGAACCTGTGAGGGAGTTGAGTACAATCGGCGTTGAGTTAGCTGCTGCCACATACTCTCTGAGATTGTCGGAGTGCGTACCACTTCCTATGATCAGGGTAATATCTGTCAAGCGCTTTGAGCATGTCATTGACGTTGGAAAGCGCTATATAAGAAAGTAGATATTATTATTATTATATATCACTTTATCACCACTGATCATTAGGAACCCCATACTTTTAATGCACAATCCCTTTCCCCCTCGCCTGACACACCAAAACAGTGTTTCACACTTTCACATCATCCTGTCCCTTATGGGTTTTCCCAATAGTTGCAATCACAGGCGATGCAAACC
Organism: Eupentacta quinquesemita; assembly: GCA_032360705.1. Lineage (NCBI taxonomy): Eukaryota > Metazoa > Echinodermata > Holothuroidea > Dendrochirotida > Sclerodactylidae > Eupentacta > Eupentacta quinquesemita. Next base: position 5,284 of record JAUOBX010408993.1, read on the forward strand.
AGTTTTTACAAGTCACCCCACAGGGTACCCATATACACAAGGGTACGTATGATGATCCAAGGATTCCAACAGCATGGCAGAAAAGCCTCACCAGCCTTACTTGGGTTCAAACTCGCAATCTATTGATCATAAGCTTGCAATCTCTCGCAATCTATCGATCAACATTGGGAAACAGATTAGCTCAGTCGGTAGAGCGTTGGACACGTGATCATGAAGTAGCGAGTTCGAATCCCAGCCGGCTGGCTCTTCCGGTGCCTTGTCCAACCCAGGCGTATTTGGGAACCTTGTGAGGGAAATTGTAAATAGTAGCGTGTGCTGTATGTGGCTGCCCTATTGGGATGTCCCCCAGGGGACACGATGACGTGATACACAGTATATGTGTGTCGTGGAAGGACAGAAGGAAGTGCGGACTTGACAAGTCACTAATGATCAGGGGTCATATCTGTGAAGCACTTTGAGCATGTCACCGACGTGGAAAAGCGCTATATAAGAATGAGATATTATCATTATTATTATTATTATTTATAGGCCTGAAGCCATGGTATAGGAGCTAATCCTATACCACCTGGTATTCAGTATACTGGTAGGGTTACACTTGGCTGAAGAATAATTACCTCTAGTCTGCCTCTTTGGTCTGTCTGACGTTGCTGAATGCTTGAACTGTTTTCTGTGATCCACATTTTTCCTGGGAGAGAAATTATTCAGGTACAGTTATTAGGAGTGGTTCGATTTAGGTGTATTGCAGAAGTGATTGGTAACATGTACATTCTGTAATTTAGTGAAAGGCAAGCATAGGGCCTCCCAAGCAGATTGGAGCTAGCTAGAGCCCCAATGTGTCCTCGCAGAGCGAGGGACAAGGCCTGAGACGGACCCAGTGTTAGCCTTAAGGAATCAAGTTAGGGAGAGATTCCCATACTTGAGATTTTTTTGAGAGGGATCTCTAAAATCAAAGAGGGAATTCCCATAATCACAACACAAATTTAGGTTCTCGTATGGACTGCTATTTGATCAAATGGGAGGGAATAACCCTCTCACCAACAATTTTTCAGGAGGATTCCCTCAGCGCTAATACTGGACCAACCCATCGGCCCAACTCCCAGAGATACCCGCAAAGATTTGTGGCTGTCCAGGTCTTGTATTAACAGAATGCAGTGGACAGGATTGTCCATCAGGACCACTTCAGTGGGTATTAAGACAGCTCATGGCAGTTTTCATGGATTGATTCCAGACTGTTCAATTCTCTGTAGTAGCAGAGTCCAGACTCCAGTCGTCAAGATCGTGTGTATCATACTAGACCAGGTCTTCCTCGGCCTCCCACAGGGTGCTAGCTATACTGGCAATCTTCAATTTAGTGCAACCAATATAACCATCACTACATTGAACATGTCCTTACCAGTGTGAGCGCTAGGATTCAACATTTTGATTCAAAATTGTGAATTTTTGGGGGGGAAGGGATTCCAAACTTTCTGAGGGGAACTTCCTCAATTTGAGGGAGATTTGGGATCGCAATTCCCAAAATTGTAGATAAATTTGAACTTCCTGAACATGAAATGATGTCATACTAGATCTAGGCCTATCCATCAGTAAATGACAGTTGGGCATCAGTAGAACGGTTTACAAGCTGATAAAATTGGGCATGAACTAAAAAAGAAGAAAAACTAAAATTCTGTCCCCCCACCAATTTTTCCTATGCAGGTTTGGCGCGAGATGGCGCGAATCGCGCTGCTTAGTGCCAACACTGGTCCATACCAGCTCTCGTTCTCGACTGCAGACTGACATCTAGGCAGGGGATCTTCAGATCTTCATAGATGCTGGCCAGTCCCCTGCTATCCTCAGACATCAAGCCACACAGCCCTACTCAACATGAAAGAATCACTCCTTTAATTCTTCTGATATCAGTCTTAACACTCACTACCATAGAGCATTGTAGTGTGCATGAAGGTATTACACAAAGAGCCATGACGTTGTAACGACAAGCTCTTGCAAGTGAGGTCGGGATGTATTACCATGAAAACTGGCATAACATCTTTTAGGAAAGATTTCAGAACAAAATGTAGCAAAACTGGAAGCGACATGTCTGATGGTCATAACTTACCAAAGGATAAGTTCAATGGAGGAATACAAACCCTCATGTGAGAAGGGCTGTATCGGTATGGTTCCAGATGGGGAGGGCTCGTCTGTAGCATTCAGCCCCCTCATTTTAGAAGGGCTGTATCAGTATGGTTCCAGATGGGGAGGGAGGAGGGTGGGGGGGGGGGGGGGCTCACCTGTAGCATTCAGCCCCATAGGGACATTCTGGTTTATCATCTTCATCAATCTCTTCCTCACCATCATCTTTCTTTTCTGCATAGTCATCATCCCCAGGGTGACTGAACTCTTTACGATGGGCACGATTCTTCCTGCAACAAATATAGGTTATTTCTTTACCATGGGTATCTTGTTCATACAGTAGGCTGCAGGAACTTCCAAGCAAGTGTTTGTGTGCGCCTTCACACATTGAATAATTTGAATGAAACAGGACCAGAACGTCACTGGAGGCTCATCAAGAAACTTTAGCAGTGTTGATCATGGATAGGCACTGGCGATAATTCACATTTTCGACTGGTGCTCAGATGATATCGAGGCAGCTGTGTAACAAATTCCAACCTGCCTCCTGGACCACTATTTTACATCCCCATCCAAGTGAGGACCAGTGAACCCCATGATCTAACCACTTTCTCAGATCCTGGAGGAGCCAAAACTTTTCTTTTTGTGTATTTTCGAAATTCAAACACGGTTTGCCGCAGCAGAGCCCAGACCCCAGGACCAGGAGTACAGCCATTCCTGGAGGGAAACGCCCATTGGTGAATGTGGGAATCGAACCTGGAATGAACTGGACCCATTGTATTGCCAAGCGTCACTGATACCGCTCGACCACTCTTCCACTCCAACCACTGTTCCGCTTGTGTCATTGCACACAGGACAATATGGAGCTATAGATTGTACGAGGGGGATGTCTGGGACAGGATATCTCCACCTTGTAGACCATATCGCCATTCTCCCGTAAAAATGTTTCCCATTTCTATGACACACCAATCCATTCAGTTGCATGCTCTTGATGCATGCTGTAAACTAAGGGCACATGTAGAACCACATCAATTTCATTGGATAGCCTTGGCAATAAAACCAAATGATGCCACACACTATGCTCAACTTTGTGTTGTAGGGACAATGTGAAAGAGGGTGATTCCTCTCCTGGATTGGCCTAGTTTGACAGAATGTGAGGTTGTCACATGCACAGTAGGTCTGACATTGCATCATATGTTACACCAGTGTTGGTGCTAAGAAGCACATTTTCGAAATATGCACACTTTTCTCCCCGATCCCGTATTGAAGGAATCGGCCCCTCCCCCCCCCCAAAAAAAAAAGAGGGGGAAGAAAGTGCTTCACTCAGCTCCCAAATAGTACTACTGATGCCCAACTGTCATTTGCTAATGCATAGATTTGATACAACTTCATTTCATGTTCAAATTTCTCCTAAATTCTATTATACCCGATCCCAAATCTTTCTCAGATTGTGAAAATCCCCCCCCCCCACCAAAAAGAAGGGATCCCCCAAAAAGAAATGAAGAAGAGGGGGATTTCCTCCTCCACACTTAGGATCCTAGCACGAACGCGTCGCTGTCATAGAATCTCAAGTTCCCTGAGGCTGAAACCAACCTCGTACTTGTGCCCATATTTGTGGTAGGGACTGCCAGTGAATATTAATGGTCAGGGGTCTGGTAAAGTTGGCTACCTCCCACCTTGAGCAATAAGGACTAAGATCGAGGCCTATGTTTAAAACGTGGCTGAACTGCCTTACATAACAAGAATACCTTAGTGTAACATTGACATGGACACCACTGGAGGGTCTAAAGCCATGGTCCATTTTTTCTTCGAACTGGTACTATCAAAAGCAATACGAGTGAAGACCTCACACTACAATTTTCATAATTTAAAACCTAATGTGTCTAGAGATGATGGTTTGCGTCTACACCCCTAAATGATGTTATTGTATATAAAATAGGAGGAAATACTATGTTAGAGTTCAGATACTGTCTTGTTAGTGTTTGCATAATTGTGGACAGAACAAGTGTCAGCTGAAATTCAGTTGCAGAATTAGATTTCCCACCAGTACACGATTGGAGGTTTGATTGCTAGAGGTTGATCACGAATGAGCACTGCTCATTTCTTTGCAGTGCTCAGACTGAGGGACCACAATTTACTACAGTAATCTACTAATTTCAAGGTCAGCAAACACAAAGTCATTCGGGTTTAGCCTGGTGATAATTGGGTCCTACCTGTGGTCCTGGAAAATTAGGGACATCAGACGTTAAAATTACATAATCTGATCGCTAAAATGTCAGATTATTGCATGTGGGCAGTTGACCCATTAACTGATACCTAGCTTTACACCTCCATGCAAGAGACAATAAGTTGAATTCAGGATCTGACACATGACTTCTCAGAAACCCAGAGGAGTAGAAGATTAGTATGCCAGTACCTCGTCCATATGCCCACTCATCAGCTCTGTCATCAAATCTGTGATCACTCAAATTCTTCAGCCTCCTACTGAGGTCAACTTCACCCAAAAATTTGGGAGACTTGAAACTGCTCAGTTATCAGCACAGCAATCAAACGGAGGATCACACATCAGTATTATTATTACACTTGTACTTATAAAGCACATGAACCCAGAGCTCAATACGCTCAAACAGAGAAACAAAGGAATAACCCAATACTCTCCATAAACTTGCTCGAACTCTTCCAGCCCCTTCTGAAGTATATAACTGGAGTTGATGTCACTCCTGGTCTTGAAACTCCCCTGGTCTTGGAACTGTCCAGATTGAGCCCTGCAATCAAACTCAGAGTCGCTTGAATTCTTCCACCCACTACTGATTATTAGAATATCTGCAGTCAACACCACCCCTGGTCTTGAAAAAGTCTGAAGACCATAAAAACGAGTAACAGCAGTCATTCAAATCTTATTGAATTCAAGAAGTAGTAGCACTAACCTGAAACATTTGGCCCCATACTCACAGGACCCCCTAGCCTGGTCCTTCTCTCCTTCAATCTCCTCTTCCACCTTCTTCTTCTTAGCCCCTCTGGGGGCTGGGGATTCATCCTCTGACAACTCCTTAGCCTGCTCCGGTTCCTCATCATCCTTCCTCTTCCTAGCCCCTCTCCCTTTACCCTTGGGGATCAGGGGCTCATCCTCGGAAGACTGCCCAGCCTGGTCCTTTTCTTCATCGTCCACCTTCCTCTTCCTAGGACCTCTACCTTTACCCTTTGGA
>JAUOBX010409104.1:0-10594 GCA_032360705.1 Eupentacta quinquesemita
CCCCCCCCCCCCCCCCCCCCCCCCCCCCCCCCCCCCCCCCCCCCCCCCCCCCACATGTCTCCTCCAATATGTTGGGAATTGCCCATTGACATTTGATTTTTTACACAGTAACATCTGGGAAAAGGGGTCATGTCACCCTCAATATTTTGACGAAATCGCCGCCCATGTGCATTCTCGTGGCGACAAAAGACGGTCATCAGTTAGCTTATAGGCGTATGTGTTCAAACAAAAGGCAATATGTGCCGAACAGCGCCTACGTCATTATATCCGAACGGTCCAATAACACAGCCATAAATAAATATAAACACTAATATAGGCGGCACTGGTTATGATGAAATGCAACCATTACAATAACGGAGTGTCTGCCAGCTCCCAAGCGTATAACCATCGTTGTCATAACTGTTAGGGGCTATAAAGGGGGAGGCTGATTTGACCGTGCTTCTTCATGTCAGTCAATGACATATCTATATACAGAGTAGTACCACTGGGATCGATGTGAATACAGTATGACCTATCACAACATGTGGCGTTCCAGATATCAAGGCTAACACAAGATAACACAGGGCCAGCATTAGTGGTATATCTAAGACAGCGCCGACCCAGTTGCTAACTTCAAGTGCAAAATGTCGCAAAAATTCCACGATGAGGCTCCTTGTTGAGATCCCCATATGCTATTGTGATAATCAACACGGAATAGAGACAAAACTCATTGACAACTGACCGAAGATGAGTGACAGTAATGGTTCAATATGAAAGATATTCTCCGTGGTCCATTGTGTGTCGGGCAGCGAGCGACCTTGCGCGTGCAAGACACTAGAGGACACTGTCATCTTCGTATCAGTTCAGGCACAGGACGTACTCTGACATGACAACATTCCAGAAGGACTATCAGAGATTGCGTCGTCAATATCATGTATATAATATACAATACGTTGTTTGATCTATTAGCAAATCACGATATATATGATTCTCATAATTCGTCATATGACGTTGGTTGAGGACAATTTTCCAAAGTGAAGTACGTTACCAGTATGCGTTATTGTGTACCTTTGTCACGTTCACATACATTGTTCTCATTAAATTGACTAAGCATATATTCTTAGGAAAGAGTGAAGAGTAGACAGCAAAGAAGAGTTGTCAGGGACAACTTTTGATTAGTGAAGCCGGTCGGTCTGACCAACATACGAATATATAATGTAACGAACCTTTGCATCTGCTGTATATATCTCTGCCGTAGCCCTTGATTGATTTTCAGTATATTTGTAACACCTTCTGGAGTGTTTATATCTTCCATTTGTAGTGTTGGTGTTGGTATCATTCGCGTGGCCTCTATATACTTGCTATTTTCGGGAATAACAGTTATTGGGTCTGTAAACGATGATGAGATTCCATTACTGACTGAGTTATTCTGATAGAGATGCTTTCAAAAGTTATCAACTAAAAAGAAGGATCCGCACTCCCTCCATAGAAAATAAGCCCACGCCATAATTGATAATTGACAAATGTACTCTAATTGCGACAGGTGATAAACGTTGATTGTCCTGATCGGGTTGACTTTCCTCTCGAAACCAAAAACGGTAATGGGAGACTTCTGATGACAATCTGTCGTATCGAGGACGTTCACCAGCTCTCGAAATCTTGAAGAGTTCAGAGTTGTTGCTGAATATTCAGCATGTCAGCCATGTAATATTGGTTGTTGTTGGTCGCTATTAAGCATAGACTTGGCTAGCATCTTGTGTGTCTCGATATATTTACTGACAATCATCGGCAGGGAGAAGACCGATAGTTTGTTTGATAGCTAGATCAAATGTTCAAGTCACTTTAAAGGTGATTTATTAGTAATAATAACAACGTCAGTCTCGAAGATTATTTTTTCCAACACCATTATATACAGTTATTTCATCAAATTAGCCATTTTACAACCATCCCGATAACCTTCAAATGACGAATTCATACTGAATGCTGTGTCGAATAGTACTTCACTAAATCACTTATAGATTGTGGAGAAATGCAATATTTTCCTAACTACTCCTATTAACGACAGTATTTCAACAACTATATGGCTTATTTTGATTGTTTATTCACTGATTCATGCCTGATTAGCGCAATATTATCATCACTACAGAAATCGTTTACTATGACGGAATGTTTTATTATATATTATTTTATGTTAATTAATTTATATATGTTAGTTAACTACATTATTTATTACATCGGATGAGGACTGTTATATGAATATGTGCATTACTGAAGCTGTTGTTGAAAATATTTATTGACGATGACAACAATGTTGTAGATATAAAATACATCAGGCTATCAGTACCATGACATCTCTACATCAGTGTTGACAACTGAATTTTACGACTGTGTTCGATGTACATGCTATGGTTATGATACCTTTGTGTACCCGGTGAGAAAGGTGTGATACCATCAAACACGTTGACTCTTTACTATAAAACAGGTCTCAACAAAGGAGCATCAAAAGTGGAATGAATGACGAAATAAACGATATTGAAAGCCGACTGAACTGGATAATGGCTGCATATAATACTGACCTCTTCTTCCGCTCATTTGTGAGTTACACCTATATCAGAAGGACCATAGCTGCTACCTTTACACTTTTGATCTTCTTGTGTGTTCTCCCTTCGCCCGACCAGTGAACGTTCATCGTTAGTTATTCTACAGAAACATCGCTTGCAAATCCCGCAATGACTATCGAAACAGTGCAGTTACTTTCATAACTTGGGATACAGCTTGAATTATTGTCCTTTCTGTATCAAACTGTATATGTATATTGTGTGTATTCCAAAGGTTATCTCAAAACGTCGTTTTATCCTTTTAAATTCAGCCGAGTCGGTAGAGCTTAAAGCAAGTGATCAGATGGTTCAGAATATCGACCAGATGGTTCTAGTACCGTGCCATTGCCAAGTTGGCGTTGTTACCCGAGGCGATATCGCCTGGTTGTTATCGAGAACCTTGTGAGATGAATAGCGAGATGATTGGTAACGCGCGATGTACGTGCATTGCAACTCCATTGGGATATCATCTGGGGTACACGTTGTGGTGACTCGCAGGACGCGTGTGTCGAAATTGACCCGAACGAGTTGTGTACTACAAGGAACGGATTTGACACGGGTTTGATCAGGGATTCATAAACACCTTTATTAGTTCCATGCAATCTGATTGGTTGAGCTGACTCCATCAGTTCATTCGAGAACAGTCTCGAATCGCCATTCGAACCTTGCCCAGTTTGTCTAAAAAGACTAGGGAGAATCGCTACCAAACCGTTGTGTTAAGGGAGATAGTTATAGCAACCGATTAGTTATCCCACTGTGAATTCAAAATCTGGATTGTTTCCTGCTTCAAATAGTCGTCATTATGACAACACAGCAGACAGTAGTACATACTGCAGCCTCAGTACAGGCTAGTGTGTTGTTAACACTAAACCGAACGTGATTTACACGCCTAGTCTATTGCATACAGTTAAACACTGTATATAACAATGCCTAGCCCACACACCAAATCTTGTCACATTCGCACTGTTTCAATCACTAAAATCAGTCAATACAGGAGGATTTGTCTTATCTTCAATATTAAATACAAAGTTTACCGTTAAAGTTGGGACAGTGTGCAGTCGGACGAACCGTCACGGGTCATTTCTGTCGTTGATATGTAAATTGTTATTGACTGCTTAGCGTAGATAGTGCGTATCAAATTTACTTGCAACCTCAGAGATTGGCCTGATTGACCATATGGTTCCTTGCGGTGATACATCATGTAAAAGTGAACTACAGTAAGTGATGTTGCCCCGACTATAATAAATTAACGTTGAATTGAATTGTGACGTCACCCAGCTGTTTGAGAGATTTTATTATGAACTTCTAAAATCCGATGTGAAAAGGTTTTTAAATACTCAAAGCTTGTTGGGTTTATGAATGGAGATGAAAACGAGGGTGCCTCGGTATATCATTGCATTTAAGACCTCTGAGGACGTAATCGTAGACCAAATAACCTCAGCTGCACTTCGGCTATTTCAGAGTCTACGATGACGTCATCATCAGTCCTGAATGCAATGAGAGACCTCGGCACCCTCGTATTTATCCCCCAATAATAATGCTATAGAGCGCAATAGAGGAATCACTAACTAAATAGGGCACTATATAAAAGCGACCATTTCTTATTATTAACTGGAAGGGCCTATGATCTCCACAATATGCTCTTCCTCCTTATACGATACCTAGTATAAGTTTTGGAGCAATTTGATGTATGATATATTTTCCCTAAAAATGTATATACTGTTCGTAGTAAATTTGCTGATATATGACAAGCCATTATGATACCACTGCCTAAACGAAAGCGTAGTTTCTGTGCCATCTAAAAATACCAACCTGGGTTCTATGAAAATTCCTGATTATTTGCAATTTTATCTCGCATATAATGCATGGCAAATTACTTCCTTCGGGTTATTCGATACACGTGTAAGCACGAATCACTCACTGGAATCGCATTACTGAGTTTGTTGTCAGTGCACTTTCCTGATGTATGTTATCATAGTCAATACATCGATTGCCTGAGGTGACATTGCTGTCGTTACCGGCAGGTACTGAAGTCTTGGTGGATTCATGATCACATCCACCTGACAGTTATCGATCTACTGAATAGAACATATAGGCTATGTAATACTAAGCATGGCATTGCTGAACTAAATGATACGCAGTATATATGTGTCATTGTGTACATTGATGAAAGTAACATTATGTAATTCAGTTACATCGGAATACCTTAATCTCAATCGAACAAAATTCATCACCAAAGTCAGAAACATATTCACAGGTAATTCCTCCGTTAAAGAGTTCGTGACTCCGGATGTAAGCTAGTTATAGATTCCACGCCCTTCAAGTTAGAATATACAGTGCTATTGACAACCAAGTGGACAATTCGATATTATCATATGCGCTGGTTGTCGATGAATGACCTGGTGAGACTCCACACCAATGTTAGGCATCATCACCTGACATTTGTTGCAATCAGGTGCGATATGGCACACGAGTACAACCACGTGCTGTCTACGTCCTAAGCGTGTCCTTTTCGTTCCGACTCGGGATTTATCCCGCTCTTCCTGCGTTCGCCATATAGTGGTAATTAAATAGAATATAATATTCCAGGAAGAAGGCTCTATTAGCATAAATTTTAACATCCAATCATAACGTGCCGCTGAAAGAAGAAACATCATTGGAGAACAGACTGGAAAATACCACAACAATACGGGGAACGCGGAACGGGAACGAACCTTCGTATGAAAAAAGAACACGAGAAGCCTACTGGATCTCGATAATTAGTAGATCAAGCGACCGGCGCAGCTGTCTCTGGATGATTTTGGGGAAAAGTGTAAGGAAGTTTGTATAATAACATAGCATTGCCGAACCGTTAATACTGCAAGAATACTACGAGGAGGCACTGGGTGAAACACGAACACACATGAAACGAGGCTGTTGACTAAACCTCAAACCAATAACCGTACGGCAGATACGATTCCGATGGTTTCTACAGGCGGGGTATCGGGAAGAGAACTGTGTGTGGAGAATAATTGAGGTGAGAGGTAACAGAGGTAAACCAAGGATGATATTGAGGGACTTTGTTAAGAAGGATATGGTTGCTGGAGTACTATAGGAAGATATCAGTTTATGGAGAGCAGCCATACGCAAGGACGACCCAATTTAGCTGTGGAAATTAGGCCTGGACAGGGATAAATATTTTTTTTAGAGTGTGGAGCCGTATCTGAGAATATTAAACTGACCTGTAGTGAACAGTATGATTTAATCGTCATTATTGAATGCCTAGGTCCTTAAACTACCAATTTACTAAGACAGGTGTTCAAACAATACATCAATTGAGTGCTGAGTTAGGATTGGGTGGGCCAAATGTATTGGGGTATCAATGTCGAATTATCGCTCCACATACCTGGCATTGATATTGTTTCACGACATAAGTGATAACACCAGTTCACTCAGCATTGCCTGATTAACTCCGGAGAATCATAATCCTCTCATAAACTTGAGGGCAGCTTTCTGACCGACTTTATGTTTGTGCAAAGTACACAAACTGCAATACTAGATTTCAATTGTGATGGGCGATATTTGGTGTATATGTATTGTTGGTGATTCGACTCGGCCCAATCGTGCGCGCACAGTGCTGCAGCGCGGGAAGTTTCCCGAAGTCGGAGATCAGTCCTGCTTGCATAGTGTAGTGACACATAATCCAAACATCGTTCTTACTCAGGTGATTGATTCCTTAAAATTCCTCGTCCCACACAAATGGTCAGACAGGAACTATGATGTTTCGCATGTTCTCGCAGAAAAGAACCCTTAATGTGAGACACCTTAGAAATGAAATAGAAGAACCCTACTCCGCTGATGTAATGTAATTTTTCAGTAACATTTCTCTTAAACCCAATTTGCATGATATAACTCATATATATAAGGTCATTTATCAGCTATTCGAGCTCTCAATCCGTAATAAAAAAGATCACAATAGTCTACCAGATTTTAATCCACTTAAAGTATCGACCAGCAATTATAACAATTTATTTTATATGCAGATATCAACGCGCCCACGATCTCAGCCTCGAGGCTGATAGGTCAGAATGATAAATTATGTGAAACAGTTACGATGAGGTGCTCAACAAGTTCTGGTAATACAAATTCGTTGCTTCGGGGTAATGTTTTCACTTACAAATCTGCAAAGGCAGCACTTCAGTGAAGGGATCCGACGAGTTTAATTGCGATGCGACTGCCATGGAATATTTGTGATTAGGGAAAAGAAGGACAATCCATTATTTTGGTAAATGTAAGTTCTCGATATCCTTCATGAGTTTTCATTGGAACCAAGAGTTAGACAAGGTAATTTCTCCACTGAGTAAACATGCATAGTTTGCATGTATTCTTGTGAAACTTGCTATTTTGGGTCAGGATTGTTCTTCTACAACCACAGCGTTGGCATCGGTAGTGTTATATAACACTCAATGCAGCTACATATATTAGTAACTGAATGTTATCCTTCTTTGAAATCATGAACCCGTCTTTTAAACCCAGAGAGGTATTTCCTTATGATGAAAGCGATGCCTCCTCCTATTTGTTATTAAACGATTACTCCCAAATAGTTATTTTAGTTGAAGTGTGAGGTACACATATCAATAAATCACCCCGGGACACGACTTATATATATGACTCTTCAGTCGGGGCAATTGCTAGCAAAATTCAGTTTAACAGTTAGCCCATGCCTTCTGGATTCGTAATTTACTGTTGTCAATAGCGACATTACAAACCTGCTTTGTATTCCATCTTCGATATCCATCATACGCCCCCACCTCGGTTTTTATAACTGACTTAGCAAGTTGACGCGGATGCAAATTTCCTACAGTTGATTGCATATTCTTTTCCTTGTTGAGTTTACATGCATAATGATGGGTGACTTGAACCGACGTAAACCACACGTATAGCCAGGAGCTCGTTAGGCAAATCATTGATCAGCCAGACCACCGATGATCACCACGTTGGACGCCTGACTGTTCCGGTAGGCCATCCATTCGCTGTTTGCCTCACAGTTTTTCATTCAACACTCTAAGGATATCCGATCGGCATTATCTGTATGTATGTGTGTTATTCTGTTAACACTCAGTTGATGCACACTCGGGAGGTATCTCTAGATTGACTACTGCTATTGTAAAGCATCAATCGTGAATCAGGATTAGTGAAGCAAACCACTGAAATTTATCCAAGACAGAGTAGGATGCATGGAACCCATACATTGCAATAAACGCTTCGCGATGATTGATTAACGTTGATATATAGTTGTAGTATAGGCCATAATAATCCATAATTGTACTCATTGTCAGATTGTGAAATTAGAAATCAGTGTAAGGATTAGGATTAGAGTCGCGTTTAACCGATACCTGGTAAAAGTATGCCGATTGCAACTTACTATCATTGATATCGTTGATATTCACAGCCACAAAGTGCATGCACTGTTGGGACGAATATACTGAAACTCATGATAAACTGCTTATCGCGCCCTCGGGAAATGGTATATGATACTCTACTGACTCGTAATTCGGAAGGTCCAAAGAACAAGTAATAAATCGTACGCATCTTGGTATCTTAATGCTTGGTAGAATATTTTGCCAGCAAATTGTACTATTGGGATTCAGTTCAATTACCGCCACTGGGCTGAGTGAATCAAATAAATTGTTTATTTAGGAAAATTATAGTCCTATTTTCCACTCCTATGATAGCCCATACGGACGACTTTGTTTTGCATATTTCACTTGGTGAGACATTACAGAATAGGCTAAACGCAGAAACGATGTCAATCCGAGGAATATTAATAACTTATATACATCACTGAACACGAACATTTTGGTTAGTTGGTTATTAAACACTAAGACAGTCGTTAGGTCACACACAATAATGATCAGTGCGAAACAAATGAGTATGTGAAACCTCTTCACAACTGTGTACCTGGAATCAAATACTACAAAATAATGAAGAACAAGATCGAAGAACAAGGGAGACATACTGCTCAAAATGTATTTAGTAGTAGTAGTAGGTTGAGACTCGTCTATCCGACATGCTCAGTGATTATCTGCCGCCACGCATCGCTATCATGCGCCGGGTTATTTGCACCCTTAAAATAGTTGATGTGGATGCGCTTCAATTGAGACTTTTCCAGCCTTCCTCCTGGAGTCTCGCGACGTGACTGAAGAATCTTATTCTTCTATATGTGCTACGATCGATGACCAAGGTACTTGGTTGTCTCGTTGTAAAGCCCGTCCAACTAATACATGATGTGTATGCAGTTTGGGTAATGTGGAGAATATTATCATCTATTGGAGGGTTGGTTCTTCTGGCTACATTGATTGCTAGTATTTTACATAGTGTGAATATAAATATAATTGGTCGAGGGTTTTCTGGGGGTTCTTTAGTTTTCCCTGGTTTTTAGATTGGAGTTAGGATGCTTTATGTCCGCCAAAATGCGCTAAAATGTGTTTACACACTCGAATTTAGTTCATCACACGAACCTATTGGAAGAAGTGAACGAGTCCAATTTCTCGACAATAGTATTGTATTAGTATATGTCGAGCATCGCATACACTAGGTAGCAATCGAGCTATACATATATTGACAAAAGTATGTTGAGCAGTATTTATCATCTTTTTTTACTCATTACGCTTTTTGCTACACATATAACATATTGTGAGGTGCAGAATGTTTTTTATTTAACAAACATTACTAATAAGGTACTATAGTATCCAGTGCATATAAAAAGTGCGCAGTATAATCTACACATATTATCATGAATATGGAAACAGACAAGCCCTCAATTCAGTCTCAGATGCTTTGGGAGATACCACTGTCACTGGAATCGATATGGATAATTCCTGTTCGGTGCCTTTCCCAAGGCGATAATTATCGTGGTTATTAGGTTATATATCGAAATGCTCCATACTCAATCTTGTCTTGTTACCCATGGTTCTCTCCTAGCTGCGCACATTTTTGCCTCCAGCAACGTGTACTGCATAATAACCCAAACTGTGAAAATCAATATTCAGTGTCAAACTTGACTCACAAAACGAGCCCAATAACTTACACATTCACGTTACGTTTGTTACTGGTCTGTGACGTGATCGAGCTTGTTGCCCAAGTGTAGTGTTCGGGAGACGATAACACCCTCTATTTAGGATTTCCGGAAGTTTCAGGAATTGAGTAAGTCCTTGGCATCCAATGTCAGTTGTTTGATTGGATGTGACCTGGGGGTTTCAGATCTGCTGCTCCAATTGTATGTGATAATGACTGGCACGTAAATAAAGGCAATTTCGAGACACACTTATCAGCAGATACTAGCGGCAAGAAAGAGTGAACGAGTTAGTGGGTACATTACAAAGTGCGACCCCGAGTGTATACATGTACTATGTTGACGATACTAACAATATGGTATTACTACTACATATGGCTGACGCAGCTACGCAGCTCCTTCTTGAGATTGAGGGGAGAAAAAGATTGCTCGCTTGCTCAGAGGATGGACTACTTCTGCAGGTAACTGAGTAAATGCCGATCAAGTTCGGATGCTCCGAGTAGTCCAACACAGAGCCGCTCGTATCATCGCAAGGGTGAGTCTCACCCATTCTGACATATCTGCGTTGGATCATGGTCGTGTTACGTTTTCTGACACATGTCCACAGGTGCCTTCATCAGTTGTTACCGATCTACCTGCAGGACCTCATCGCTCTTTACCAAACACGTCGCTCACTCGCGGTCATCAGCCGATGAGTCTGTCCTGGTGCAAAGCCCTCCAGGGAGAGGATCATGACTGACATTGCTTTCATTAACACCGCTCCTGATCTTTGGAACAGATTGACTTCAAGCATCCGGCAAGCATGTTCTCCAAATACTTGTCTATGTTGAGAACCCATTTTATGGTTGAGAAACATATTTGGCTATGACTTCGCGTGTGTCCAGCGGATTGAGCTTCGGGATTAGGTGCTTCATACGTAACTGTGTAATAATAAAAATAAAAATAAAAATAATAATAATAATAA
>JAUOBX010409215.1:0-10594 GCA_032360705.1 Eupentacta quinquesemita
GAAGCTACACTTGTTCTCTCTTGAAAAATATCGATCTCGTGTCGACTGGAGTATTGGCAGCGAAATAATCACGAGTTTAAAAACATTGCAAAAAACATGATTTGTTCCGAGATTGAAACCCAGAGCTGTCACGTATAACGTACAGTACATGGAAGGATGTGAAGGAACTCTTACGAGGTAATATTTCGCTCCGACATATGACCTCTAATAAACGCCCCCCTTTCCGGAAATGCAGCGCCCCCGGGGCGTTTATGGGGAACAATACGGTATCTAGTAAGAGACTTTGGTCATTCTATAATGTCGAGCCACAGACAGCCACAGCTACACAGGCGTTATCGTGCACCTTGAGCCATAGCTGGCAGTCCTATTGGAACGTCCCCGGCGGTCATGGTGGTGTGATACACAGTGTCTGTGCGTCAGGAAAGAACAAAACTAAATGTGCATTATGTCACTGAGGGGTAATATTTGTAGAGCTCTGTGAGACTGCAGTGGAGCAGTGATAGAACGCTGGAGATGACCACTCACCAATGAGATTGTCCTTAAGGACAGCGAGCCCATCAATCATATCGCCCTCATTCTCATCTTCCTCTTCACCATCTTCATTTATCGCAGACGCCAGCCTCGCTTTACTCGGGAGAAGAACCTCTAGGCTGTGGTTTCTGGAAGGATAGATTAGACATTAGTGGGTGACCCTCTCAAAATGTCTCTCAAATGTCAGTTCATCGACGTGTTTGTATGTCACATTCATTACTACCATTTTAAACTGAGCATGCTATAAAGTACTTTGCCAAACTATGAAGTACTTTACTGAAATCCACCTGGAACAAGGTTGATGCTAATTTGCACAAATAACATCAAATTCCTAAAGGCCTGGTGAATTTATTCATTCCAATATGTTTAGCCCTTTGAGCAAGTCCAGTTATAATTGATGTAATCATTATGGTCCAACCAAACTCATTGACCTCTATCAGCCAAACGAACAGTTGAAAAATTGTGACCCCACACACATACAAACTTATTCAATCGTTAAACACATTTTTTAACATCTCCGTTGGACCGCAGTTAACAGACAACTCCAGGGTCCTTATCCTCAAAGTTAGTATTATACAGGATAATCCAAACCAAAAACATCCTTATACAATTTCTCTAGTAGATTTACTGCACTTCAGAGTGTATTCCATGTGACATATAAAACTTCTCATGAGTTTTATTGTTTTGTATTGTGGTACATAACCCAACGTTCAACACAAGTTCACCTTGCTGGATGTTCATTCCTGAAAGTTGGAACTATTGTGCAAATTTCTGGAGAAAACAACACATTTGCAGAATTGTACTACGATGACAACAAATAATATTGCATGCTGGGATGCCTTTTGTATTGCACAATGTGAATGATACAATTCCCATGACCTCTGTATCGGGAGATTGTATGAGTTTGAACCTGTATATTTAATTGCCCAGATGATATAGGTACCTCACTGGTGTAAACTCTGGTACCTTGCTTAGTCTTGGGTGGCCTTTGGGCAAGGTCTAGCACCCCATTGTCCACCTAGCAGAGTAACGACTGCTTGGAGTAGTTGGGGCTCTGTAGCAGGAGCATTCCACCTTGGAGAAGGACATTTCTGAACTAAAACCATTTGGAGGGTGAATGAGACCCTTTAGCCTTAGTTGGCAGCACATATAGTGTTTAGGTCATAGAGAAGCATCCAGGGGCTGATTTGTAGAACAGGTTGATCTAGGTTGATCAAGGTCACCTAGTCGTAAAATTACTGCTTCATAAAATCATCACATGTGAGGGTGGTTGCTGTGGGAATAAGGTTATTCCAGCCACCCCCGTGATCAGGGATGAAACCGGGATAGAATTGGACGAAGAGATAGTTGAGCGAGGTTTGAAGACAACCTCTGCCTATGTGACCAGGTGAAGGGGAAGGATGATTACAGTGATCTTTCACCCTCTTATATAACTTACTTTTCTCGTTTACTGAATGCATTTGTGTCAATGTTCCAGCCATAGCAGCCATTGTCACATCCTGCCAGTAGAAAGTCCAATGAAGGTACGACAATCAGACCGAGTACACGGCCAGGGGCAGACAGATTCAGCAGCTTCCTGAAAACAAAACAATGACCAATATCCATCTGTACATTCATTCTGCCTCACATTCACATCAATACCGACTTCCATACCCACACTTTATGGCTTACTGTTCTTATGGGTGCCAATAACGCAATAATGTACACGTGAACTGTTCTTGTTCGCAAATTTCACACGACCTAAGGAAGTGGATTATTGACCAGTGCGAGCTGTCAACAGGAACCAGAAAGCCAAGTGGCTTAGTGATTCCTTGACTGCATTGACCTCTGATGACATCAACAACAGGGATCATGTATATACTTTATTTTATCCCCATAAATCACAACACACTAGGAATTTTTGTAATCGCCTGCTCAGGCCAAGCATTCCGGACATATTGGTGCTAATAATTTCAGACATCGACCTCTCGCCCCCAAATATTAGGGATTATGTACTCATCATGGGGAACCCACCTGCAAAGTATGAGCTATATCTCTCCATGATTCCATCAACTACTCACAATTTTCTATTCCTACCCAAAAATAACTACAGTCTACACTAAAAACAATAGGGGTCCTATACACCCCATAAGAAAGCAACATACCAAATATTAGCCTAACCAGATCAAGCATCAGAGACAAGATTCCCAGACTATGACCACTGTTGGCCTCAGATGACTCCAAAACAATAGGGATGATCATGTACTCATCATGGGGCACCAACATGTTTTCAAGTATGAGCTTGATCTATCCAGGTGGGGTCGAGTTATTGTGTTAACAAGCTGAAACTAAAAAGCCAAGAGGCTTAGTGATTACTTGACTGCATTGACCATTGATGGCCTCAACAATAGGGAACATGCATGATCATTTCATGTGAAACCCACAGCACAATAGTGTTCTTGTAACTGTGTGCTAGAACCCAAGTATCATAACGTATGCTATCAGCAAGATTTTCAGACTTTGACATCTGTTGACCTCGGACCTGACCCCAAAACAATAGAGATCATGTTCACATCATGAGGATCACACATGCCAAGTATGAGCTTCATCCATTTGAGACAAGTTTGTGTGTTTTCTCCCGGAGAATGATCCCGGTTTACACAAAAAACAATAGGGTTTGTGTACTCCTAATAACAAAACTGCATACCAAATTGCAGCCTGATTGGACCAAGCATTCTGGGCTGATACTGTCAACGAAGTTGTGACCTCTAATGACCTTTGACCTGACCCCAAAACAATAGGAATCCTGTACTCATTATGGGGACCCACATACCAAGTATCAGCTTGATCCATCCAAATGGGTTGAGTTTTTGTGTTAACAAGCTGAAATTTACCAAAATATTGATTTCTACACAATTTCCTACTTTTCCCCCAAATGACCCTCGGTCCACACCGAAAACAATAGGGTTCTCGTGCTCCCCGTAACAAAGCTGCATACCAAATTTCAGCCTAGTCAGACTAAGAACTCTGGATTTAGGCTGTTAACTAACAAGATTTTCAGAGTTGTGACCTCCAGTGACCTTCGACCAGACCCCAAAACAATAGGGATCATGTACTCATTATGGGGAACTACAAACCTAGTAAGTGCTTGATCCATCCTAGTGGGGTTGAGTTATGGTGTTGACAGGCTGGAAAAAAAATGACCCCGATCCAACCCAAAAACAAAGCTGTATAGCAAATTACAAAGCGTTCTGGACTTATGCTGTGAACAAGAGCTTCATACTTTTACTTCTGTTGACCTCAGATGACCTCTGACCTGAACCCGAAACAATAGGGACCATGTACTCTTCATTGGGAACACACATACCAAGTATGATCTTGATCCATACATTTGGGCTGGAATTTACGCCTAGATGACCTTTGACGGTTGACTTGTGATACCTGAACACTGTAGGAGAAGAATCATCCCTGAACGTGAACACAACATATGTATAAGTGGTACCTGATAGCAATGATAAACTTTCATGACCATCAGAATCAAACTCTTAGAATGAGTAGTATTTGGCATATTTTCACCAAATGGCCAACCAGACGACCTTGGACGTTTAATAAATCCCTGAACACCCTATATATAGCATCATTACCTGAAAATCATGACCAACTTTCATGATGATCATTTTCAAACGTTGAGAGGAGAGGCATTCGGTAGTCTCACGAATGGGCCCAAATGGCCCACCAGACAACCATGGAACTTGAATTGCCCAAATCGCTGGACAACCTATATGTAGCATCGATACCCGATAATAATGACCAATTTCCATGATTATTTGATTCGGAGCATTTTGCATATTTTTACAAAATGGCCCACCAGATTACCCTAGTTCTTCCAACACCCTAGATGACCCATCACTTGTCCATCATCGTGACCAGGTTTCATCATCATCCATCAAAGGGTGTGGGAGGAGTGGCAGTTTGAAGTCAATTGTTGACAAATAGATAAATAGATAGACATGCATGCTCATAATAGCTCACCTAGCTATATGGCTAGTGTTAGCTGACGATGGGACTGCTCACCTGTGTTTACATTTGAAGTCAGCCCCATGAGGCACGCCAATGTCCCAGATTACTATATCCTCTGTACCACCTGTCGTGAATGGGAAATAACATTATCATGAGGGAGCAATGACTGAGGAAAGACTGATATAGCTACTGCTCAATGCAGAATACATTTGAGATCTCATCAGCTCATCAGCTGCTGTGGGAGAATACCAATTACAGAACCACACATGTTTGGAAAGGATATTTGACATGATCTTGGATAACCTGTAGCATTTTGGCTGGATGTCACGTAGGCCTACGAGGTTCTATCCCAAACGAGAATGTCATATTTAGTGACCTACAGTGACACATAACTCAGGAACCTCAGACCCTTTCTCTATTTTCTACTTGGTCCAATCTTTGGTTTATATTGAAGCCACCATTTGTGCGTTTTTCACGATGCTGAGCAGCAAAGGTATTAATTGTTTTCTGCTTTTGAGTGTGTTGTACTGTGACGAGAAAGACTTCCGCTCATGTAATATGTCTATTTTTGGTTGCGGGTAGAAAATGGGGAATTCCGTGTTCTGTTGACAATTCCGTGAATTTTGTCAGTTTTCCGTATCGCGATAAAGTGGTGGCTTTATATTAGATGCTACGTTTACACCAGATGTTTGAACAACTGTCATCCATTTCTGTGATCGAATTTGCTACTCCAAACCCTGTGTTCTTTTATTCCACAGGGATGGTCATGATGAATTTGACATGAAGTACCACAAAACATCCAAGTATAGGGCACCCAAGGATTCTGGAAGGTAGCAGTGAAATATGGACTGAATCATCATCTGAAACTGTCGGAGCTCGCCTACAGTATGCATATAACAGTAGTGTGCCAGGTACAGTTAGGCTGTAGGCTGTGTATCCATCCATATGCCAGAAAGTAACTGTTTACCTTATTTGGTAGATCACCAGGCTATTAGGTCGGCAAAGTTTAACATACAATGTCCCATTGCTCTGTCCTGAGCACTTTCGAACACTGGGCCATGCCGAGATGACTCTCATCAGGAATAGTGGAACTAGTTACACTTTTCATGCCAGATGAAGCATTGGGTATTTTCCTATGGGTTGTTATACTTGCAATTGTAATGAGGGAGGTCTTGGCTTCCTGGTACTGTTGGGCGTGCCTTGGCTCTCTTCAGGAATAGTGGAACTGTTACATTCCATGCAAGATGAGGTATCGGCATTCTCCCATAGGAGGTTGTACTTGCAATTGTAATGAGTGAGGTCTTGGCTGCCTGGTTCGGTTGTCAAGCCACGATTCAGTTGGTAATTCCTAGGAGTTGTTTGAAGGATCCTCCCTCTTGCAAGTTCTGAGATGGTGGGCAGATCAATGATGGTCTTGCAGACAGGGATGTGAAATAGTGGTTCCAGCAGGCTGGGATTGGTTACATCTCTGCCTCAATATCATCTGAGCACTACTTATTTACCATCAGTGTTACTTAGCGGAACTTGGAGTGATTCCTCGAACCCGTAGTATTCAAAGGAAATCCATTTCTGACCTTCCTGTCTATGGGCAGCCAATTCCTGCTAGCTAAGTTAGTCAAGTTTCAGTTTGAATAAAGCTCTGATATTTTCTTTTGGGTGACTATTGAGACATGATTTTGGGTATCTGCCGTTATCTATAGAAATGTAAACTATTATAATTATTCCCAATGACCAGAACTTGTGCGGTTAGCTCCGTGAAAATGATTTGTAATTGGTCAACAACAACAAGAAGTACTGCGTGCAATAAGCATGTTCACAGTGCATGGAACGGTAATGATCTATGTCGATTGTCGAAGGTCACTCGGAGGCTGTGGTCATGACTTGGTGTATATGTCATCTTGTTTGGCATCAATGGTAAGCAGTTTAATAGCATGTTGTCAGCAATCTGGAATACCTGCATATCAGGCTGTTATGTATGTTATTATTCTTTCTACTGAAATCAATTCAAACTATATCACTAAGAAATTATATTTAACTGTACATTTCCCATTGTTTATATATACTTCAACCAAGAAATTTGGTATAAGCCATGTCACATGGATAAACATGCTGAATAGAACTTTCACAATTTTTCATTTTTTGTAAAGGCTGATTTCATTAGTAGAATAATGGAATGGGGTGTACATTTGTACAGCTATTTAACACTTGCAAATATGACTACTCATCTTATTGTCTTGTATGGATGCTGATATAGGACAGGCAGTTTCTTGTATACAGTCTATGTATATACAGTTCAGGGGTTGCGATGTGCATACCACCAAAGTGCCTAACAAATATTACTATGGAATGGATCTCTATTTGATGCCTGGCTACTCAATCTTGCAGAGGTCCTGGTTATAGGTTGGATTACTACAGATACATCAACAGTGAAGAGTTGTATTCAATAACGGGGTGCAGGCAATTCTCCATCTTAGATTAGGACACACCACATATGCCTCGTTTCATGTGTGTGGTGTGTAGACTCATTTGTTTACAGCTGCAGATGATGCAGTATCCGGATCTGCATCAATCTTGGGCTTTTTCATACAGTAGCAGGCGCAGTCCTCTGTATGGATGGTGGAATAACATGTGGTTAGGTCAGCAAAATGCACTTTCAAAAATAGTTCTGACATGAGTAACTTGACTCGTTGCAATCAACACTTGACAAAAAATAATGAGGGCTGTGAGATAGCTGTACGGGGTAGTGTGAGGGAACTTCAGTTTCAGTTACTGGGGTTAGGCCTGTATCAATAACTGATAATAACTTCTTCACACTTTTGTGATGACTGTGAGAAGCTGCACTCACATCTAGCAGATGAGGATACTCAACTCCCTCACAGGTTCCCAAAGTCTGGGTGGGACAGGCAATGGAGATCTTGCCCAAGGACGCACCGGCCGTGATTTGAACCCGCAACCATCGGATCACGAGTCCAGTGCTCTACCAACTGAGCTAATCCGATGTTGCCAGAATGTGGACAGTGAACACATTTTGTATTAAAAAATTGAGTTCTGCAGTTTGAAACTTGCCATCATTTCACTCCTAGTGTACAATCAATATCCTTCGATGACGGATGCAAAAACTTTTTGGCCTGCCTCCATACCAACAGCATAAACACTTGATTGCTTTCAACTGCTGTAAGATTTTGGAACCTATTTCATAAACGATAGGATCATCTATTCTATACTGGTAACGGACCGAGTAGAGACTCTTTTGCAGAGACTCAGAGAGTGTAGTTTACATGCAAAGTGCCATTGCACGGATTCCTTTCACCTCGGACCTTCGACCCGATCCCAAAACAATGGAGACGGTGTTCTATATGGCAAACCTACATATTACGTATGAAGACTTGGCACTTTCACATCAACTTGTTTGCGAGGTTTTTGGACTTTTTCATTTGTTGACTTTGGATACTACTCCATATGACTGAACTTAGTATGAGGAACCTGCAGCTTTGCAAGGTTTTCATATAAATTTTTTTGATGAACTTTGGCCCAACCTCAGATCGATAAGGATCATCTACATGTACTCCATATGGCCAACCTACATGCCGAGGAATGATGACTCGGCACCTTCGTGGTTCACAAGTGGCGTAACATAAACTCACCTTAAATCCCTTGGGAATGAAAAAAGTGACAACAATGCAGTTGATAAGTGAATGTATCTATTTATTAAACCTTTTGCACCAATGATTCCATGGAAATGAAGCAAGCACTACTGAATACATATTGCAAATAGGATTGCACTATTATCTGGGTAAAAATTGTCAATCATATATATGATTGCTACTCGAACCAATAAGTTAAAACATCAGATCCGAGAAATCAGTGTTTAATCAATTATTGTTGGATTTTTCCTGTGGAGTGAGATAACTTTTTATATGATATCACACTTTGAGGACATACGTCACAATGAAAAAGTGTGTCGTTTTCACAACTAAATTCCCAAATCCCCCTTCCCCCAATGCATTTTGTTATTTTGGTATGTGACTTTGTGATTCGAACAGGTCCAGGTCATTCCACAGGATATTCAGATTGAGGAAGCTGTGTATCATATCAACAACAGAATCTCTGGTAAAACACTGGTGAATTATAAATGAAATGGTTCATAGCGCCTCATTATGTGGTAACCACATCTCAAAGCACTTTGAAAATCATCCCATCTGCTGATCAGAACATTTTATTGCACATCCCTAGCTTTTTTTAGCACCCAGCACAATAAATGGTTACACCTGGGTGACTTCCTATATAACCACATGCAACACACTATATAAATCAACTTGTAGGGTACCCATCCACACCTAGGTTGAGTGATGCAATCAAGACAGGAAGCAAAAGCCTCTACTCCTCTCAGGATCTGAGAAAGTGGTTAGTATTAGATCCTGGGGTTCACTGGTCGTCCGTCAGATCGGGATGTAAAATGGCAGTCCCGGGAGAAGGTTGGATTGATACTATAAACCCTTGCCTCGATAACCTCTGAGCACGAGTTGAAAAGAGTAGGCGAGTTATAGCCGGTGCTCATACACGATCAACAGAGTTAGGGTTCCTCAATTAGCCTTCAGTTGCTTCCTGAACCTGTAGCAATCAAATCAAATTGAGATAACATATTGTGCCCAAGAATAGAACATGCACTCTTACCCCATCACCACTGGATAACAAGCTTGACAATGAGTGCTCACAAATACGAAGAAAAACATTGATTACCCCAGCAATACTTACACATTGCAATAAGCAAGCATTCATCATACATTGGTCACTGCTTTCCAGCTGGAAATCAATGTACAGTTATTCAAGCGCCAGGTTTATTCAAATCCTGGAATCATATTGGCCAGAGGTAATTTTACCAACAGGAGTTTGAGTTGAGGGATTGGGCAAAGACAGCAACTCACTCTGTAATTTGGAAGCCATCTGAATCTAATTGGGATAAGGAATATCATCAATTTTGTTGGTTCTATTCACACATGTGTCATGTATGCATGTAACAGAGCACAGAAGTGGCTGGATATTACATTTTGAACTGATTGTGCAATGCCAGAGTGGGATGACAACAGTTTACCTGGCTTACATGTAATTAGAGTTTTCCCACCTATTCTGAGGGCCGGCATAAAATGGTCAGGGCAAAAACAGGAGAGTTGTATAGTCTTTCATGTGTAAATTTCAGGTGAGCACCACATGCCAAATGGCCTCGAAAAGAGGGTAATTTTCTAGGACAGGTCATCCCCCCAAATCACACTGCCTTGGTTGCCTCTGATTAATTCCAGAATGTATAATACTAGGAACCACCATGAACACTACCATGTTGAAAACCCACACAACCATTCCTATTGAGAAGCCAAATCAAATGTTCAGAATATATCTACAATAATAAATAATATATACAAAATAAGCTACATTGCACACATTCATCTTTGGGGAACAATCTGTGTACCTACATAGCCTCTATAGAAAGTGATTCCCACTTACAAAATATCAAAACACACACTTCTACACTTTCCGAAATGACATCTTCAAAATCTTGCCATACCCTGGGAAAAGTGTGATATTTGGTATGACATACATGCAGGGACTGTGCAAGAAGCCAGTTCACAGTCGCATCATAGTAGGTATGCTCATGATCATGTCGGATGTGACTTGGGATCATGCGGAGACCCGACTGCACAAACAGTGTACACAGCAATAGAGATACTGTTCATTCGAGTGCAGGGCAATCTTTGAAACTCCCCTGGAAGGAATCATGAATCCTTCCACCACAAAACATCACTAATTTCCCCCCACACTTACTTGAGGACAAGAACATAATCGAAGATTGGGTGAAAATATGGTTTCCAACTAGTTATGGTTGTTTAAAAAGACCCATGTAAGTGATGTAACAACAAGTCCATGTATCAAATTTTATCTACTCTCAAACGTTTCTTTAGGTTTAGCCACTGTGAGCATGGGCATTAATAACTGTGAACTGGCTTAGTACTAGTAGGCATGACATTCATCTGATCTTCAAAAACCTTTAGTTATTTTCTTGAAATGAACA
>JAUOBX010409326.1:0-10593 GCA_032360705.1 Eupentacta quinquesemita
CCTTTCTATCATGAGGCACATGACATAGCTCCCAGGATGACCAAGATATGGTCATCCTTCCTCCTGTGGCTTCCTCTTTACCTTTGCAGAATGCTGCATGTTGCCAGCTGTTACCGATCGCCTTTGCCCACTTTTTCAGTGAAGCTTTCGGGCATTCACTCATCCTCTGTTTGTTCCTGAAATGCGGATTAATAGGGACCAAGTCTAGTGACATTGTGGCGGTGTGAAGGTGTTGATATGGGGGGTAGGGTGAGGTACACGCCCGCCGGAAAATCTCAGCACCCCCGTGGAGAAAAGTGTCCCCAGGGGCCTTCCCCTTCCCCCACCCCACCCCTTCTGTCACGCTCTTGGGGGGATCCGTGTGTTTAACTTTAGGGTCTAATATTTGGGAGTAGATACCGATTGTTAGGCATAAATATAAAGCAGAAACGTATGATAGTTATCCGATATGCAGATATGCTGCGAATATGTGTGTATATACAGCTCAATAACACCCCCGTTTGACAGAACATATTTTCTCGCAGAGACAAAGTCAGAAACGAAGCGTGACGCAGTGGATTGACCCCATATCAATTTTTTCCATCTCTCTGGAGAAAAGGATATGGTGTTTTACGACAACCTAGAAGTAACCGATGGGAGTGGAGAACTGCACCCTCCTCCGGAGTGGGAACCATTAAAACAACAATTACGTGAATTGGAATCACCGCGAGAGCGATCGCTAAAGTGCGCGCGGTTTGTCATGGCCCCTGCTCCCCCATATTCCGAGGGTTCTGGATAGAATTCCACAAATTGCTACAGGCTAGACGGGGTGTTATTGTCGTCATAATTCGCGAGTTATGCGCTCCCGAAACAGGACAGTCAGACAATATCGCCTTGTCATATCATGTATCGAGATATTATTTGGCCTGCATCGTAATGCCACAAATATGTTTATGAGATGCCGGCGGCTCGGGATACGGTCTGCCGAGTGATAAGTTACGAATTATCGCGGAAAGATGATATTGGGGCGAATGTTAGATTAATTCTAACTTATTTTGGGGCCTGGCTTGTTATTCATAGCAACTTGTTATGAAACCCATTCTCTCTTATTAGATCTCCCGAATCACCACATGCCCAAGATCCGTGGGGATTCATAGCCCAGACACAAATGGCGACTTATTATGACAAAGAGGAGCCACTTCATTCAACGCGGGATAGAAATGTCCGGAATGCGATGTCCGATTCTGAGAATTGGATTGTAATCAGATTGCACACACTAAAATGGAAATGTATTATGGTATTTCCACTCTGGATAAAACAAAAGGTAGAGGAATCAGAGTTAGTGGCAAACTTTTAGTCATTTGCAGAACTGAAGGACTCGATTATATTGTCCAACCAATTGTGAATCCATGTAGGACGCGTTGGCGTACCAAGAGTTTTGGGAGGGGGTTGAATGGTTAGGGTCGGGACCCAAGAGAAGGATGTCCCCAACCTCTCTATTGGTACGGTGAATACCTCTCATTTACGGGCTTCCTGACACCTGCTTGAGCCTAAACTAAAGCAAACGTAAAGCTTCCATTGGACAGTAAAATTATGTTTCTGCATTTTATTATTTATTGGTTATTCGGGTCCTAGGGAGGGGGAGCTGATCCCCCTGAGCGTACGTCACTGAGAAGACGAGACTGTCGTGGTGCAGGGGCTATTTTTTTTCGCCCAGACCGATGTAGCTAATCCAGTTAGGAACCCCAGAAGTGAATAAGGGACACCGATTCCCACTTTACATGAGCTCAAGCCCATCAAAATTAATATTAGCCTATATAGACTCCTAATGGAACAAGCAGGAGATGATGCGAAGTGTGATACGGTTTTTTCCTATCCGTCGAGGCGAGTCCTAATCCAGTAATCCCTGAACTAGATTTCAAATACCATAACATCGGAGAACAATCTACTTGATACAAAGAAAGCATCCAATGAGAACACACCTTGGATTGAGTGCGCATCAACTGGTAAAAGAAGCTACTTTCGACATGTTGATACAAACAAAATGGCAGAACACGTAACACCATGATTAGGAAATCTACTGGCATTTGGTTCCGTTAGGGATATACCAACGAAATGTGCCTCTCTTTTTGGGACTGTTATCGAATAGGCTCAAATTGTAGTCGGTTGTGAATCGGGCTCGGGACCACTTTCGGAATCGAACTTGGAGGGACAATTATTGGTACCGGTAAGTTATTGTGAAGGGAGTGCATGAGTCTTACGTTCGTAAACAGGGGAGGGCAGTGGCGTATCGAGGTCTGAGAGGGATGGGGTGGGGGTGGAGTTTGGGGCCGAGGAAATGACACCCGTGTTATCAGATCATTGCCCTCATCCTCCCTACTCATGACAAATAAAAGGTTTCTATGGGTTCCTAGAGACACCTGGTATCACCTGAAACAGCGGTTGAACCTCCATTGGACGGTAAGAAATATGTTTTGAGTTACTGAGATAATCATTGGTCACATTGTGAGTGCATAGGGGGAAGGGAAATATTAAAAAACACCCGCAAATAGCGGACACCGCCGCCCGTATATACGAGACAGTGAATCATGATACCACTTACAGGTCTGGGAATCCCCAGCGACCACTATAACCACAGAGAAATATCACCCACTAAACGACGACGGTACGATATATGTTCCGTTTCACTGAGATAATCACATCGGGAGTGCATTGGGATGGGCGGTGTTATTAAACAACCCGGAACCGTTCGACAAAATATGGGAAATATTTGCAAATACCAAACACCTGAACACCGCCGCTGGTACGAGACAGTGCATGAATCACGATACCACTAACAGGTCTGGGAACTCCCCGCGACCGTATAACCACAGAGATATATCACTAATACTTATAATACCTGCAACGATGACACATTACCTATGATGTATCATCTATAAAGTTCGGCGTACCATAAATTTACGGAAATATTAACGAAAAAGTAACTTCTCAAACAGGATATTGGAGACTCGTGTGTCTCCGCAAATTCACGGAAGAAATAGGATCTAGGACATCGATTCCTATCAAATAGAGGGCAGTAGCCATGCAGTGATGCCTACTTTCGAGCGCCATCCGAGATTTCGCTGGGACAGACATGTGTGCCAAATTAAGAATCGACCAGATTTGAAGCGTTGAAGTGTTTGCGCTAACACGAAACCATAATGTTCCTAAAGTGGGGATATGATATAAGCCAATGCATCATAGTTTTTCATGAGAACAGAGACGGAATAAAACCTGGTTTCAAGGAGGGTTCACTCCAATTCGAGGTGTCCGATTATGAGGTATGTTGTGAATCCCGTCTGCGGCGACTATTCAGGGGTGAGATTTTTATTCCGCTCCGCGCCAACCAGAATGAAGACCTGTGCGTTTAGGAGGCAAGGGGTTGTTACTTCTTGCCCCATAGTCTGCGTCAATATAGGAATATCTGACATTCGTAACGAGGAAAATCAGCTCTTAGTAATATGAACTCTGGTGATGTTTTCCAGGGCATAACTCCATCCGAGTTCGAGAGTCATTCCACGGCTTCCATAATCAAGATGGCCCCCGTTTCAAGGTCGGATGTCTGACATTCGAATCGATAAAATGGCAAACATAGTCTTACCGGAATAGCACGTCCAATGAACTCTGAGATGGATAATGAAGACGTAATGTCATGAGAGAATGGCATGGGAAACCTGGGGAGCTATTAGATTATGTCTGCCCGGCCCGAGACAATAAGCTGTCAGAGCCGGTTTCCGAAGTCTCTCTTCTTCCTTAGACACAATATGATAGGACACGAAACCATGCAGACTGACTGTCTGATCTGATGAGGTAAAAATGTTGTTGTTGAATTGGTTCCACAGTCAAATTCCTTCTCACGAACCAAGTTCCGCATGATCTGATGATGGCGATATTTTCTTCTCCTATCCGAGCCGAGATGACAGGGAACGGCACTTCCTGTGACTGGATGTAAAGGTCCCCAAAAAGTATTACAATTTCTCGATATTAATCCCTCGTCGGACCTGGAACCAGACTTCATTTTTTCCTCAGAATATTGGTCAGAAATCAGAATGGTTGTGACCTTGACCCGTGACTCGAGATTTCTCGTCTTCAGACTCCAGATCTCAACATTCCATCGCGATACAATAAACGTGTAAACGGCAGAAATATAATTGGTTTGTCAGCTTGGTTCGCTACTCGAGTGGCAAAAACCGCAGCAATGTCCACTGTTACATCATTTACCGTAGAGCGAACATTCAGCGATTTCCCAGTACTTTGCGGGAGACACTTAGCACGTCTTTGGGCGCCCGAAGAGCATTAATATGGCGCAGCCAGTCGCAGGGTAGGCAATTAGGGTCAATCTCAGCAGGCCGTTGAAGAGGTCGCTGAAACGGCTGACGTCGCTCGAGTCGGAATATTAGGCACAACTATTTGTGTAGTGTTAGAGTACATGGGCCTACATACACTCAGCACTTAGGCAATGGATCAATGCCGAGTATGTGATCTACTTCGGG
The DNA here is from genome assembly GCA_032360705.1 of Eupentacta quinquesemita. Lineage (NCBI taxonomy): Eukaryota > Metazoa > Echinodermata > Holothuroidea > Dendrochirotida > Sclerodactylidae > Eupentacta > Eupentacta quinquesemita. Next base: position 4,512 of record JAUOBX010409326.1, read on the forward strand.
AGCTCGGAGGAGAGAGACAGAATGTATACGCCCACTCACTGACTTCCGAAATTTGCGGAGACACACAAGCAGGCCTATTCAATATCCTGACTGAGAAGTTACATTTGCGTAAATATTTACACAAATTTATGGCCCAGATAATAAAGTATTGATTATGTGTCATAGTTACAGGTAGTGATATATATATGTGGTTATCAGGTCCCAGGGAATCCTCAACCCTAAATAGTATGCCTATCATGATTCACCAGCTGATGGAGGTCGTGCTTGGTATTCGCAAATACTTTCACATGTACAGTCAAAAGAGTGTGTGAATTAATCCCCCCCCCCCTTCCTTCCTACTTCGTCGTCTCTCAATGTCCAATCTTCCAAGAAGATGTATAATATTACATGTAGTCTCATGGAGGCAGTGTGTTCTGTAATTCGGGGAAACGGTATTTTCCAGTGGTGTGAACGTGCTCGCTTGTCGATGAACTATGGAATTTGACCGGAGATCAGCCATCTGCGGATAATATTTGTACGGGACAGATAGTAGCCAGTCCAGTTACGTGATTAGTCAATTGGGCCTAAAAAATTGTTTGTTCGTCCTCCCCACATCTGGAAAATGGTCGAGTGAGGCGAGAACATGGGGCGTAATCAGCAATGAACTACGTAAGATACATTGATGGTATAGAGGGTCACTGCCGTGCGATTAAATTGATACTCACACTTACTTCATATGACCGACCTACATACCAAAGTATGGTGTCTATGCGCCCTTTCGTTCACTAGTTACTATGTTTACAAAGTTGTTATACTTTTACCTCTGTTGACCCCAGATGACCTTAGACCTTAATACCTCCAAACAATAAGAATCATGTACTCTATATTGCCAACCTACATATCAAGTACGAAGTCTCTACACCTCTCTGTTCACTAGTTATCGTGTTTACAAAGTTTTAGACGTTGACCTCCGTTGACCCCATATGACCTTGGACCAAATCTCAGGGGATCATGTAATCCGCATGGCTAACCCACATACCAAGTACGCAGTCTCTGTACCCTTTCGTTCACTAGTTGCCATGTTTACAAGGTTGTGCTGTGAGTTACAGGATTTACAGGTAAATAACTCTCATGTGTTCACAGGACAGTTTTCCGCCGAGACAGCGTCACAAATTAAGCGTGACCGATTGATAACTCCCAATTCGGAAGTTGATTGACCCCATAGCAAATTTGTCCATCTTTCTGGAGAAATGGAGGCGGTGATTTACGACAACCTGGGAGTAATTAATAAGAGTAGAGAACAGCACCCTCCTCTGAAGTGGGGAAGCAATAACACAACAATTACGGATCACTAGGGAATGCGCGAGGTTTCTTCTGACCCCCTGTTCTCTATATTCCGAGGGTTATGAATAGAATTCCACAAATTGCTACAATTGATGAAAAGAGGTTAAACGGGTGTTATTGTCGTCGTAATTCCCAAGTTATGCGCTTCCGAAACAAGGCATGCAGACATAATAGCCTTGTCGTATTATATATCAAGGGATTATTTGGCTGGATCGTAATGTCACGAATATGTTTATGAGATGCCAATGGCGGAATACGGTCCGCCGAGTGATAAGTTACGAATTGTCACGAAAGGATGATATTGGGGACGGATGTGAGAGTAATTTCACTCATCTTAGGAACCGATTTTCTTTTATTAGATCTACATAATCACCACATGCCCGGGATCCGTGGGGATTCAGAGCCGAGTCCCAAATATCTTATTATTCTGACAGATTTCTCAGACAAAATCATTCACCGAGACGACGAGGTCCGAAGTGCAATATCCCAATTCTGAGAAATTACTGTAAATTTAAACGTATTACATTCAGATAGCACATTCCTAATAGAAACGTATTATGTACGTGAATTCTACGTGAACATACGGTTGTGAAATCCAGTTAGTTATAGACAGTGGCCAACTTGAGAATCGGATCAGCTCAGTCGGTAGAGCGTTGGGCTCATGATCAGAAGGTTGCGAGTTCGAATCCCGGCCGGCTGGCTTTTCCGGGGCCTCGTCCTACCCAGGCGTTTCTGGGAACATTGTGAGGTGACTTATTAGGGGTGAATAGTAGCGTGCGTCATATTAGGCAGACCTATTGGGACTGATGTTCCCCGGAGGACACGATGATGTGATACACAGTGTCTGTGTGTCTGGAAAGAATGGGATGAAATGCGCACTGATAAGGTGCGGGATTGACAAGTCACCAATGATCAGGGGTAATATCTGTAAAGCGCTTTGAGCATGTTATCGATGTGAAAAGCACTATATAAGAACGATGTTATTATTAATGAGGACTCAATAAGCCGGCGCATGATTGTAAATGCGTAATTCACGACGACAATAGCATCCATCCGTCATCAGACAGAAGTGATCCGATAAATTATTTGTTATATAATGAGCTGCGTGTGTGACAGATCTGTTTCATTGAATTACTCTTTTCGTCTTTGGCTTGGTGAGATTGTTTATTCTACAGATCAACATATTTCAATATCCACATTGAGGCTCTTATTCTATTCCAGCACTAATGTGAATTTAATATGTCAGCACCTCTTGTTAGGTCTATACTATACTTACATCCCGTATAGTCCAACATAACTGTTCATTCAAAAATGTGTATTGTAGATGTTACAAACAAGTTAACCTAGTATATCACATCCAGTATTGGGAACAGAGTGCAACCGTCCTCGATTTGATTCTCCCCAATGTCAATGCGTTGTCAGTTATCAAACAGCCGAAGTAAGAAACTAGAGACCACAATTGGTTCCGTCGAAACGACTTCCAGTGAGTCTACCAACATAAATTATGATGGAGGCCTACTGTGTATGTGCACGTTCAGACCTTTGTGCTTGTTCGATACGTATCTGTGTGCGCATGTGTGAAGAGTATCTACGAATTGACAGTGTCCGGGACATTGTCCGGGGCGTTTTGAGAATCGGGGAATAACTCATATCCTGCATGACTGCTGAAAGGACAATCCGCATACCCAGCCGTATGCTGGAGGGGAATCTTCACATTACATCGATACCACATCCACCCCTCCCTCTGGCGGGCGGCAGTGATGATTACATCGATACTACATCCACCCGTCTCTTCATCTCTTGTAGTCGTGCATGTGGTGTGCGCCGTATGGATTTCCAGATTGTTTTGATACTTCTCGCTGGATTTGTGCGTCCGACTAGCCAATTATTGCAGTTGCTATTATTGTGGTCTTAGCTTCCAGGATCTACTGTGATGCAGTATTTACGAGTTTAATTTGAGAAATGAGTTTCGTCGGTCCACTGTGTGAATTCAACGTGGTTGGCCTCTGAATAAAATCATATCCTCGGGTTGATCGTTCGCTGGATGGAGACATGAAATGGCGGACCCGGGAGCTAGTTCAAATTGGTTGCACCTCTGCCACTATAGCATCTGAACACTAGTCGAAAACATCGTTAGAGCTCATCCCCGATCAACGCGGCCAGTGTTCATTGATAGCCGGGGTTTTAGTGGCGCCCGGAACTTATAGCATTCGAATTAGAATGTACATAGAAAGAATATCTTGTAAAATATGACTTTTCAGGATTATATTAGATTAGTGGAGTGGTTGTGGTGTAGTGGTTACAGCACTCGGTTACAGTTCGAGTCTCGGCTCGGTCGTTAATCTGAAGCCCTTCTTCTGTCAACCCAGCAGTGAATGGGAACGTGGTACTTTCACGGTGGAAAAGAAGGCGGCGGCCGGCGAGGGTAGGAGCCGACCACTCTAGCTCATAAGCCGTTGGCCTAGTTCGTGAAGCCACTGTTCACATCCGATGCGATTCGATCGCATGGCACATACTTTCTTCTTCTTCGTCAGGATTAGATGCTGTAATCAACGCAAATTCCGGATTATGTATATCTATATTGTGTGCTCAGCCCTTCCACTAAAAGTTTGTCTCTTGATCTTGAGATAGTGTGGCGCTATTCCGTGCTCAATGACCGTGAAGAACGCGTCTTCCCTGGTACATGGTTGTCGTATACACATGCGGGCATATACGGCAGCGTCCTTGTAATCTTTCCCATGGTGCCTCGTAGTGAATCTTACGATACTGGCCATGAATGGTGATATCTCACTCCTCCCCTAAGCCGATAGTCGCACCCCAGCAGGTCGCACCCTAGCGACCGGTACACATTTCGTGGATGGAAACCAGGTTTATCTACCGATAATTCAAGTTTTCCGATTGAAGGAACAGATTTTCACTAGTAAACCAAGTTATTTGGAGAGAAATCGATAATCTCAGTTTACTTGGATAGCTAGTCTAATAACTACGCCCCATTGCTATATGACATCTACACTTTGAAAACGTTTTTCCGAATTGAATACCTCTCGAATTACTTGTTTTCTCCCATTTTGGAAGCACGTATGAACTCTAGACATGTTCAGGAATACTTTAACACATTCTTAGGAAATTCATCCTTATTATTGATTCTCGTTCAAATACGGTACAACTGGCAATGAGTACCACGCGCTATTGCAATGACGTAAAACTGTCAGTGTGATCGTCAGTCATGAACTGATAGGTGTCATACAGTCTGACAGTACACGCTCTGACAACAACCTTCACACCACTCTCATGTCTTGTTGGGAGAACACCACAGCAGGGATTCCCATGAAAAAAAGAATAATGGGTGGGAACAAACTGGGCGTATGGAACCTAAATAAACACAATTTTATAAAGACGTTCTCTTAAATGTCTCTGAGAGGTATTTTAGAGTGGTAGGATATTTTTAAACTGAAATGTAAAATCACTGAATTTGCACTGGAAGTCGGGTAACAATAATACTGATATGACTGATATAACGCTCATTACTAAAGGAAAATACGTTAAATGGCGATGTACAAAAATGAGATAACAACAACCCTACACTATCACTTAAATGTTTTCACTCTGAAACTGACAGATGTGTCTTCATGCAGTTGTGCTTTGAGGGGACCTAAAGTCTCACGACGTTTCGCCCTGTTTGGTAGGGCATTCCGGAATGTCGTTCCCGCTACCGAGAAACGACCGATCCGCAAACGCCCCAAGAACAGATGAATGACTCGTGGAAGGCACGCATAGGCACAGGGGGTGAGACTAAATGTCTCCAACTGGATCCGTCAGATCCGATAGATATGACGCTGTCAGGTTGTGCAGAGACATATTACATGATGCAGGTCAAGCCATTTAAAAAATTAGTCAATGTGCAAATTCAATGTAAGCGAGAGTAACGTGTCATGTCCTTAAACTTGACAGTTTGGACACTATTCGATGAAGCTTTAGATGGATTTGATCGATATAGGTCCAAATCAGGGGGACAACGAGTTGAACCGAACGGTGCGGTGCGAAGAGAAGGGGCGATACTCGCCCATAGATTACCATCGGGACATCTGCTCTAACGAGTCATTGGTTCCTCAAGGTCGGGAATTCGAATAATGAGATCAGATTATAGACGTGGATTGAATGCATCAACAATCGCGAAAAATGACCAACTAAGAGTTCCCAATGATTTGGGGCCTTCATGCTGCTAGGGGCGTCATTTCAATTACGCTCCGCGCCAACCAGGAGGCAATGCGTTAAGATTGTAACGATGCTGTTACTTCCTTAACCACCCCTTCCCCTTCTCTCCATCTCTCTGTCCCGCCTGCCCTATCATTCGCCCCTAATTATATGATCTCTGGTGATGTTTTCCAGGGCATGACTCTATCCGAGTTCGAGAGTCATTCCACGGCCTCTATAACCAGGATGACCCCCTTTTCGAGGCCGGTGTCTGTCAATCGACACACACGAAACATATCCTTACCGAAATAGAACGTCCAATGAACTCTGAAAGGAGTTCTTATGGATAATGAAGACGTAATGTCATGAGAGAATGACAGGTGTTGGAATTGAGCTGCAGATATCAAATTAATTCGCGCCCCACCAGCCGAGCACATGCTATCAGCGGTATGGGGAAACCTGGGGAGCAATTAGATTATAAATGCCTGTGTTCCAGCCAGCTTCGGAAGTTAACAAATGAAACGCCCAAAAACAAGACAAACGCGAATAATATTTCCAATACAAC
>JAUOBX010409437.1:0-10592 GCA_032360705.1 Eupentacta quinquesemita
AGTTGAAGGCTGCTTTTTTCACTACATTCACTACTGTTATTGTACTGGTGCCTACTGTACGTGAATATTTAGAACAATAAATTAAATGCTACACAACTGAGACAAGTGTTACTTCTGGATCCCATGACATGAGTCGAGAAATTAATGTAGTCATGTCGTGTGTGTGTGACGCTTTTTTTGGTAAACAAGATGAGTCCACCCCACCCGGATGAGGTATGTTCCCCATGGTCGTCGGTACATAAATCCTATTGTTTAACGGTCAGGTCAAAGGTCATCTGAGGTCACTAGAAGACAGAAATCCTTGTGAACACGATAAGTCCAGAATGCTTGGCCAGATGGAGCTGCAATCTGGTATGTAGTTTTTATGGGAAGTATAGGAACTCGATTAATATCTGTGTAGACTGGTGGGTTTTTGGGGGGGAAATTTGGATATGGTGAAAAATATATATTTTGGCTAATTTTCGCTTGGAAAGTCCATACTGTCTACCCATCCTGGATGGATGAAGCTCATACTAAGTAGGCATGTTGCCCATGGTGAGTACATGAAACCTATTGTTTTGGGGTCAAGTTAAAGGTTATCTGAGGTTGCTAGAGGTCAGAGTCTGAAATTCACGTAACAGGTTAAATCCAGAAAAATATCTCATTCCTAATATCTCGTTCCTAAATAGCGCTCTTGACGTCGATGACATGCTCAAAGCGCTCCACAGATATTACCCCTGATCATTAGTGACTTGTCAAACCCACACATTATATAGTGCGCATTTCTTTCTGTTCTATCCTGACACACAAATGATGTGTATCACGTCATGTCCCACAGGGGACATTCCAATGGGGCTGCCACATTCAGTGCACGTTACTATTTACAAGTCACCTCACTAGGTCCCCAGAAATGCCTGGGTGGGACCAGGCACCGGAAAAGCCAGCCGACCGGGAATCAAACCAGCAATCTTCTGAACCTTCAGATCACCAGTCAAATGCTCTACCAACTGAATGCTGGGCCTGATTAAGCTATGTATGTAGCTTTCTTATGGGGAGTACAAGATAAAATGGGTAAAAATAATTATCAAAGTCTTGGGTATGACTCTACTGAGGGCCAGTTCACAGTGATGAGTGCACTCGCTCCGAGAGTGAATATATGCCAAGATTACAGAAAAGTCTTGAACCATTGTTACTCTTCTGAACCTGAACCGATTCACTCCTTGATTATTTGATTGTTCGAGATTTTGAGGCAATATTCATGTAGGCCAATGGTAGTGCTATCCCATTGTTTTGGAACTTACATAGATGGAAATTGTGTATTTTATAACACCTACATGCAAAATTTGGAGTTCCAACTTGCCTCATCTCTATGTTATCTTCCATGATAGGTTAGGCTTAATGAGGTTCCTATTGAGTACAACGAACTGATTTTAACGCATATTTGTGCGTTTCGGAATGTTGCGATCGTTCTGAGACCAACTTTTATTTTCGCCCATTACGACCACGCCCGACCGTCATTTTGAATTTTTCAACGAACTGATCTTATTGCATATTTGTGCGTTTCGGAACGTTGCGATCGTTCTTGGACCAACTTTTATTTTCGCCCATTACGACCACGCCCGGCCGCCATTTTGATTTTTTTGGACGAACTGATTTTATCGCATATTCGTGCGTTTTGGAACGCTGCGATCGTTTTGAGACCAACTTTCATTTTCGCCCCTCACGACCACGCCCGGCCGCCATTTTGATTTTTTTGGACGAACTGATTTTATCACATATTTGAGCGTTTTGGAACATGGCGATCGTTCTGAGACTAACTTTTATTTTCGCCCATTACGGCCGCGCCCGATCGTTCTGAGACCAACTTTCATTTTCGCCCATTACGACCACACCCGACAGGTTACTCATTCAGTCAGTTCGGACCTACCACATACGGTATCTGGCCGCAGCTACCAAGAAGTTTACGACTTGCACTTGTTTTACTATATTCCGCACAGTGAGAAATCATATCCTATGCCTCAAGGGACTGTTGGCGAATTGTCAACTCGAGATAGGAAGCGCTGAGATTTACCAAATATTACATCATTTGTGTATTTAGTGTGCTACTGACGATTTATTGGATTTCGATCCCGACACCAACTTCGACAGAGATTTGTTTACATTCTTGAAATACTTCCTAGTAGATCCACCTCACGTATAGGCTACTGCATGGTACCAGTACTATCGCCCGCAGTATTTACAACATCCCTCTGCCTGTTGGAGCTTGCGTGCGGTTATAATAATCACTCACTGCTCTACGCCTATAAATTTAATGATAGGCTAGCCATGGAGATGAAGCCAGAGATGATACGGATGCGTCAAAACTCAAATTAAGTCGGAATTACGTTAAGCAGAGACCAGAAAAGTGCACGAATATGCTGCACACGGTTAGCAGAGATATAGACATGGCAGCACACTTATCGAATTTATAGAGCATCATGCGTTCAGAAGGATACCAAATTTTGGGAGTGTATATCACTCAAGTGGCAAAAATGACGCATGTGGCAAAAATAACGCGTGTGGCAAAGGGATTCATTGGAATATCCATCTCATCAAGCCGGTCCTAATCATACGTGAGCTGGTAGATACAATCATGAGTTCTCAATGTTGTCATAACTTATGCATGGCAAATACTGTTCTCCGCAATCCGTACCAGCATCTGTATCAATGGAGTCATAGTTTTACACTGCGTGCGAACTGGGAACTCCATACTATAGTGATTAGTCGATTGATGAGGGAGAGCCTTCGATTTTTTCTTGATCACAGGAAGACATACCAGCCATATCTCATTCATACTCTCGCGTCAGACATCTGATACCTCCCTCCTTTGAAACATTAACCGCCTTACCTTTTACCCAAATTAATGTAAACACTGACCATCTCCACGTAGTCTCACTTGAGCTCATGTTTTCGATTCACTACCATTGAGATTTGAGAAGGATAATAGTATCGAAACGCGTTTATACTGACATGCGGTCTATATACTAGTTATTTTCCATCGGACTGTACATAGTCCTGTAGACTGAGTGATACGGCTAGCGTCCATTGTAATATTTGTCATAGAAAAGATAAGGATCATGGGTATTCAGACAGATAAAATGTAAAATAAGTCTTCACAAAAAATAAACAATTAGGTGTTAACATCACAGTTATATATATATACCGTGCGTATTTGGCCGCTCCATTTAGTCCAATTATGCAAAACCCTATTGCCTATTCCTGGACATTTCAGGAGAAAGTCCGGATCTCAGCAGGATGTTTGGGCAATTTTGACATAATTTTGTCAATTTTGTTTTCTGAAATTTCGCCTAGGCCGATTCATTAGTCGTAGCTGGATTATTCTCTAGAATTATCATTTGTCTATATAAATTGGAGTAAATATCCTCCCTTATTCACTATATCTTAATTGACTTGAAATAAGTATTCATTCAGGGGCTATTGAAGCAGTTTTATTTAGGTCAGGTATTACAATATCAAAATTGGATTTGTATTCGAACGAAGTGTCATGGGGGAGGGAGTACTCATAAGTACCTAGCAGGGGAAACCCCAGTCTAGGAAAAGAAGGACGAAAAAAAGTGAGACTGACAGAGCAAGAAACTGACCCGAGTCATTGCCACACACCAACTGGGGTGTCTACAAGGCGAAACCATGCACGCAGGGTGATCACAAGTCCGGCCTGGACTTGAAACAACCCTGCTGTCCATTAGAACCTCCTCAGACTGTCGGAGATAAATGAAACTTGAAATAAATTGCAATTCAATATTCCCTCCATAGCTGCCCTAAGTATGAACCACTATGTCCCGTTTAACAGTTCAGGTAACTTTGACCTGTTGGTGACAGCGACTGGATCGTAACGTGGAAATAAAGATGTTATAAAACGACCAATACCCAGCGGATTTCGTTTATTTCGGTCTATAAAACCTAGATCAAAACAATGAACACAAATGGTCAACACTGTAGTCGGAGCACTGGTATAGAGTAACACGTTTTCACAAAAGGGCACGAATGCCAACAGGTGTTGATTTTTACCGACATGGCTTTGGCGAAATGGCGAAACTTTCTAGAACTGAGATGGTTCCTCCAATGTTTGTTATTTGTTTTGACTGAGATTGTCCTTCTGTTGTCCTTTTCGTCACTGTGGTCAGCTGTTAGCAGCTAATAGTACCGTATTGCTATTTGATGGACCGAACTTGACGGTCACTGTTCTGTAAAACAAAACATTGCATACTCCAAATATCCTAAACTTATTTACGTTCATATCCAGAGTCATCCATTGGTCAGTGGGTCTCGCGAAGTATGGAGATTGAAAGACTGGTCGATAGCGCTCTGCGTACGAGAAGTCAGTTGAATAGCAGATGCGTGGGAGTGTGAGTGGAGAGGGAGGGGGTGGGGGGTGAGAATCTACTAGGCCAACCATGGGTTGGAACGGAAGCTTAATAAAGGTTGGTGCAAAGGGTTCAAATAATGTTTCGTTCCTGGTACTAGCTAGGCCACGAAAATGACATTTACCAGAATATATTACTTGGATCTATCATGGAGTCCTATTCCTATTTATTCCTCCAAGAGCTGTGCTATGAATAGGTACTAGTCTGTAACGTATAACAAATCTGCGAATTATGTTACACTCAGCCTATACATTTTTAGGCAAAGGGACGGGAAATGTCCTCTAATCGACCTCTACAATCAAGCAATCACCAGGGACCCCTATATCCGTCTAGGATATGGTTCAACTACGGTGTCTCCTCGTCTATCAGCCTGTCCTAGAGGCTTATCATTCAATATGATCTAGGATTTATTGATGGCAGACATAATGACATATGTGCGACCTTTTAACAACCATCCATGTCAACCATGTGATTAAAACACTGAAGGGGGCCCAGCACAAGGGACCCAGTCTCCTTCGAATTGACAGTGCTCATCGAGATTTGGTGTTCAATTAACGCCACAATGCTTTTCCTGATTAGCATTCATAATATATTTGCTCTGAACAAAACGTGAAGCAGTTGTTACCAACTCAATCCATTAACCCATCACAGTTTGGAAGGTGACAGGTAACTGGGATAAGAACACCTACTACACCAACCTACTATAGGCCTACTCCAGAGGAGACATATAGGCCTCCGTAGGTCCGTCATGCATTGGGTCATGAGTACGGTAGTTTATTTATGAGTACGAGTAGTATGCGTTCGTTGATGTTAGTAAATTGGACTGCAGTAGATGCATTGTATTTGTACCCATGTTCGTTTTTTGTTGTTCCAGGTTGAGTTTAAGAACCTTTTTGTCTTATACACGGTACCATACTGAACAACAACAATAAGGTAGTTCACAGTTATCAATGCGCATGCTCACAGCGGCTAAACCTAATAAAACGTTCGGGAACAGACAACATCCACACATAGACTTATCTTCGGCTATGCCATTGTCCCCAAGGTGTTTAATTGTGTTAACATTAGATTGTCTTCGAACAGAGTTTCATGGGGGAGGGAGTACTCATAATTACCTAGCAGGGGAAACCCTAGTCTAGGAAAAGAAGGACGACAAAAGGTGAGACTGACAAAGCAAGAAACTGACCCGAGTCATTGCCGCACACCAACAGACAAAATAATGAAACTTGAAATAAATTGCAATTCAATATTCCTTCCATGGCTGCCCTAAGTATGAACCTACTAAGTCCTGTTTAACAGTTCAGGTAACTTTGACCTGTAGGTGACAGCGACTGGATCGTAACCTGAAAATAAAGATGTTATAAAACGACCAATACCCAGCGGATTTCGTTTATTTCGGTCTATAAAACCTAGATCAAAACAATGAACACAAATGGTCAACACTGTAGTCGGAGCACTGGTATAGAGTAACACGTTTTCACAAAAGGGCACGAATGCCAACAGGTGTTGATTTTTACCGACATGGCTTTGGCGAAATGGCGAAACTTTCTAGAACTGAGATGGTTCCTCCAATGTTTGTTATTTGTTTTGACTGAGATTGTCCTTCTGTTGTCCTTTTCGTCACTGTGGTCAGCTGTTAGCAGCTAATAGTACCGTATTGCTATTTGATGGACCGAACTTGACGGTCACTGTTCTGTAAAACAAAACATTGCATACTCCAAATATCCTAAACTTATTTACGTTCATATCCAGAGTCATCCATTGGTCAGTGGGTCTCGCGAAGTATGGAGATTGAAAGACTGGTCGATAGCGCTCTGCGTACGAGAAGTCAGTTGAATAGCAGATGCGTGGGAGTGTGAGTGGAGAGGGAGGGGGTGGGGGGTGAGAATCTACTAGGCCAACCATGGGTTGGAACGGAAGCTTAATAAAGGTTGGTGCAAAGGGTTCAAATAATGTTTCGTTCCTGGTACTAGCTAGGCCACGAAAATGACATTTACCAGAATATATTACTTGGATCTATCATGGAGTCCTATTCCTATTTATTCCTCCAAGAGCTGTGCTATGAATAGGTACTAGTCTGTAACGTATAACAAATCTGCGAATTATGTTACACTCAGCCTATACATTTTTAGGCAAAGGGACGGGAAATGTCCTCTAATCGACCTCTACAATCAAGCAATCACCAGGGACCCCTATATCCGTCTAGGATATGGTTCAACTACGGTGTCTCCTCGTCTATCAGCCTGTCCTAGAGGCTTATCATTCAATATGATCTAGGATTTATTGATGGCAGACATAATGACATATGTGCGACCTTTTAACAACCATCCATGTCAACCATGTGATTAAAACACTGAAGGGGGCACGGCACAAGGCACCCAGTCTCCTTCGAATTGACAGTGCTCATCGAGATTTGGTGTTCAATTAACGCCACACTGCTTTTCCTGATTAGCATTCAGAATATATTTGCTCTGAACAAGAGGTGAAGCAGTTGTTACCAACTCAATCCATTTAGTAACCCATTTAATATTGTTTGAAAGATGGCAGGTAACTGGGATAAGAACACAAACCTACTACACTAACCTATACCTTTTGCCGACTCCAGAGGAGACATATAGGCCTCCGTAGGTCCGTCATGCATTGGTTTATGAGTACGGTAGTTTATTTATGAGTAAGAGTAGTATGCGTTCGTTGATGTTAGTAAATTCGACTGCAGTAGATGCATTGCATTTGTACCCATGTTCCGTTTTGTGTTGTTTCAGGTTGAGTTTAAGAACCTATTTGGCTTATACACCATACTGAACAACAACAATAAGCCAGTTCACGGTTATGAATGCGCTTGCTCACAGCGGCTAAACCTAATAACACGTTCGGGAACAGACAACATTCCACACATAGACTTATCTTTCACTATGCCATTGTCTCGACTCTCGAGTGTGGGGGGAATATCAGTGATGTTTTGTGGTGAACATATTTTTAATTTTTTCTGAGGGGAGTTTCGAAAGACTGCTCCATGCCCAAATTGACGATATCTCCATTGCTTTATATACACTGTTCGTGCAATCCGGTCTCTGCGCGCTCCCGAGTGACCTTCGACATAGATCATTACCATACCGCGTATAAAATGCAACCGTGAACAGACTTATTATATAACAGGTCTAATGAATCTGATGAGTTGCGTATTTTAGACTTTCAAGTGCGTACATTTGATTTGTGCCAAGCAGAGGATTAACCATTCAGAGTAGAGCCTGAAATTTCCTGTTTTCAAAATGTCAAGTTCTGCTCTGTTCTGCCCCTACAGACTTTTCTATTGACTTTGTACATAGGCAAATGTCAGTCATTTTCTGCTTTTTAGAACAGTAGAGTAGAAAGCAGAAAACTTCGAGCCCTAATTCAGAGACCGGTTGGGATCAGCCAGGCAGGGCTTCCGCACTCGCTTGAGAGCACTCCCATAGCCCGAAACCTAATTGCGAATTTTCTAGCAACGACTCTAGTTTCGAGCATTGTGTGCAACATTGGGATGAACCCATAGAACGCCTGAAAAAGGCGCAATCCAGGATTAGGTCAATAACTAGCAGTGCTGTAGTCGAGTCCTCTCAATCCGAGTCCATGTCCGAGTCCGAGACAACCGAGTCCGAGTCCTTGGCGTCCGAGTCCTTGGCTTCCGAGTCCGAGTCACAGTGTCCGAGTCCTCGAGTCCCTGAACAAAGGTCTTAAGGAATGCCTCATGCCAAGCAAGGGCCTTCCAAATTACTAACATGTCGTGTAATGAGTTTTTAGGAGGATCATGTGAGTGATTAGTCTGTGGGAGCCCTGTCTAAGGAATACATGTGGGCCCAGATGTTTCACTTAGTCATTTACCACCTTAGATATAGGAACACTATGAATACTTTGGGGAGCAATACAAATGAAATGGGATCTGAAGAAGAGACACGTTCCTCACAGAATAAATTATCTTCGTTACATAGCCTTGAAATGAGGTAGTAAACATAACTGCACCAATTCCAACTGAGTTACTATATGAGCATGTGTAATGTATCACATAATGTGCTGTCACTGTATGTAAACTGGTTCAATCTAGATTTGGTGAGTAATTTCAATGTTACCTGAATGTTGAGACTTGAGAGTGAAATGAGCAATTAATTTAAGTCAAATTCCATGTTAATCTTGTCATTTTAATCGCATGGAAAAATAGTAAAGGATTCGGAAAGGACTCGGACCGAGTCCCAGGACTCGAGACCGGTATCGAGTTTGAGTCTGGTCTCGGGTCCTCCAGCACTGTTAACTAGGTACACGAAATAAGTAATAGTTGGTGGGCCTAAGTTATGGGGAGGCCGCAGTTACGCGGTAGCAATATGCAAACAGCAATGTTTTTCAGCTGCAGCCAAGCAGCTCAAACAGTCATCATGTCTCTCCGTTTGTATGTTTGTCCGTTGTTGCAAATTACGCGTTTCGGGACGTAGCGATCTTCGTGAGACCAACTTTCATTTTCCTCTATTACTAACACACCCGGCGGCAATTTTCGTTTCGAAACCAACTTTTGTTTCCCTCTCATACGACTACACATGGCGGCCATATTGAAGCTCATTCAGTCAATTCGAACCTGTCACACACGGTATTTGCCCGCAGCTACTGAGACGATTACGATTACGCTTGTTATATGGATACTTGTTGGGATGCCTTGTAGAGGACGATAGCACCGAGCTGCCTAGTCAGTATACAGAAGTGTATATGTGTGTGTGTGCGTGTGCGTGTGTGTGTGGAGTGAACAAAACCAGATCGAGGGCCCAGTTGGCCCTCCTGCTGGAGTGGCGAAGTGTTCGACTCTGGTATGAATGGTGACAGCGGCGGGAGGAGTAGCGAACAACAGCTCAGTCTACACTTCTGGATATTCAACGTCCTTTTCATGGTATTGTGCAACAAGACCGTTAACGGACATAATTACAGGGTAAACGGGATCATCGTCTTGGCAAGTAAGCGACGCAATACCACTGAATAATACTTCTGTGGAGTTTGAACAACCATTACTCTTCAAGTCATGTTTTATAATTAAAGTGATAAACCTCAAGCACTCTCAGTCTGTCATCAAATGTCGACAGCTTGACAATTCTCACTGGTAGAGAGAAGCTCAATGTCTAAGTCAAACTCAAAGTCGCGACCAGTCACGTCCATACATGAGAACAACCAGTCGCACCGCGCTACCGATACATTAAACAGAATAACCAGTGAGGAGTTACGGTTTGTGTCTAATTTTGACAAGAAGAGAAGGGTCGAATATAAAATCATAGTTAATTCCGACAATAAGAATAATGCTCGTTTTCGTATTATTTAAACATTATTTATTATTATATCCACGTGAAAAGAGTAGTGCCCGGACAGCCCGAGCAATCATGGTTTCGGGGTGTTCTTGACGGAGGCGGAAGCCACGGTCTTTTTCATGTCACTGAAGGTAAAACTGGTAGATTTATGCGATTTTCTCAACCCTGTCGGATTCTACCTTCGTTCCTAACAATCATAAAGGTAGTTTCAAAGTAATGAGAGCTAGGTCGAATTTGCATAATTTCTCAACTTAGTCAGAATTGAACCAAACTTGAATTGAAACAAAAAAGTTTGCTTCAATTCACTAACTAGATTCACCTGCGAGTTTCCTGCCAGCGTGCTCCCTAGTGATAGAAACGTGTTAGATTATCATCGTTTCGAGGGGAAACCAATAGATTATTGTTATTATTATTATTATCATCATTGGGGCCTATTGTTAATAGTGCGGGGCCTATTGTAATATTATCATTGAATAACTATGGGATGGGAGTAATTGTCTATTGTTTTATTATGTTTACCTTTGAGTACCGGGAACATGTTCCAAACGGTGATACCTCCCTGCTGGAACAGCTGTCCTAGACTGATCTCCATGAAGAAGAGAGGAATACCACAGCAGAACAGGGAGATGAAATATGGTATCAAAAACGCTCCTGTAGAATAGAAGGGAAATATATTACCCGGGCGATCGCCTAAGTGTCTCAATTCTATTCATTCCTGTTACACATAAATGGTCCTACATATATACCTGGTTGCCTTTTCACAGAGGAGGCTCCATTCATGACCAGATCTTATACGAATTTCATTTCATTTCTTCGTAATTCATTCCAAGCCTCGAAATAGTAGGACTATACATTTGTATTGCTCTCATTT
>JAUOBX010409548.1:0-10592 GCA_032360705.1 Eupentacta quinquesemita
ACTGCGACCATCATACCACGTGTCATTCACCTAATCATTCAGTACCGGTAAAAATAGTACTCGATTATCTTATTCTGGGCCATTATCACACTATGGACCAATTTGGCGGGCTTTTTGCAGCCGATGATTTGTCTTGCATTAGTCATTCTGTGTTCGGGCAGTCCTACTGCTTCATATGCACTTGGTTCCATGTGGTACCTCGTTCGCTCGATCGGTCGCATTGTGGGTCCTCTCGTGGGCGTCTGGCGGGCAGCTGACATTTTGTCTGGCATGGTCCATCTCATACTATGCAAAGTATGCATGTTCTTTTCGAGCCGGTTTGGACTGGTACATCGAATGTTTGAACGGTACCCCATTTTCGGCCCAATTTCAGTGAGCCCAGGGCCCACATGCAGCTGATAGACCCCGGCAGACGTCCATATCTGTATATGCCATGTCTCGCCCTATGGTATCCCATGCTCAGATATCGGTACCTCGTTCGTTTGATCGAAGTGCTCTGGGCTGCCGGTCTAATACGCTTGAGTTACAAACGTATAACTGTCCACAGAAGTTGTTTTATGCTAGTACCAAAAGACGCATACGCGCTGAAACATTTTTTTTTATCTGCGCTGAAAAATCATCGTCAATTGAAGCATCTATATCCTGTCATGAGGATCACGGGGATTCAGCCAGGCGTTTGAATCAGACAGATAGACAATTTCAAGTCGCTCCAGGGAAATCCCAATTTACACATATATGAGTTTTGCTAGGTTCGATGTGTTGAAATACAGTTCAAGTTCAAATATAATGTGAGAATATGGCCGACTTTGATTGGTGGAATACATTACAAAGAAGACTGCCAAAACACTATAACTGACAGTAACCACGACGCACATAACTGATTGCTTATAGCACGGCTGTATAACCATGATTCGGTATTTGAATTACTAAACGAATTACATTCAAAATAACATCAATTGACGCTGGGATTCTACCCCCTGTTCAATGTTAAAGGTGATACATGAGTAGTTTTTTATATTCATCCATTGATTAACAAAAGTTTTGATCTTCCAACGGTGGTCGATCAAAAAAAACTAATTTATTCTGAAAGAACTTGTGGTATCACAAACATTCAATCCCAAATGAATCCCACACTTGTATATGTATGACTGATTCTGGTATGCCTATTTACTGTTGAAACTGATATCGGATCATGGAAACACAAACAACTAGTGATTAGTTTCAGTAGAATCTGGCACGTTCTGACGATCTTCCGCAGAACTGTTTAAAATCGAGTTAACCTTGCCGCTGTATTTTCTGTGTTTTATTGTAGTATCACAGTGATACACATGAAATGTTTGTTCATGTTCGATTGTATTGATGCATTCTCTTGTAAATCCAGATTTAGTGGATACTGGGGAGTGAAATCGAAGGTTGTATATTCCGGATGACAGGTGTGCGTTTCAATCATGTGAGGGAGGGATTGTAGAATCACAAACACGATTGATAACTGTTCTGATCATGTAATTATTAATGTACGCCATCTATACAATATCACGGTTGGTTCAACCTGAAGGACAATTAGAAACAACACCTTCATGGGAAGTTTATTCAGTAACACTACTAATTGCGGTTTGCGTTGCCGTGAGCAATTGTTATGTACTCTTCTGCCTACATTCTTCTTGAATGGAGGTCTCGTTAAGCGACTGATGAGTTATTATTACTTCTTCTTCTGATATATTGAATGCCATCGGTTTGCCCAGCACTGTTCAAGAATATCGAGTACATGATCTGGACTCAATTCAATTAGTCAGAGTAAAAAACTGGGAGAAAAAATAGGTGTAATAGATGCCACCGTGTGCACCTATACGATGATATAACGCTATCATTTTTATCATGGCATATGTCGGTCATAGCATACTGAGCTGAAAACCTGGTTGCATATCAAGGTAAAACGGAAAATTGCTGATAAATGTATTTCACAAAGACATTACACCAGTATGATACCATACACGGCTTACTGCATGCTCAGTGATGTTGTGCCGGTTACTAGCTGACTTCATCATATCGCTTACCGACGTGGCTGGTCATGAGATGAACAGCAAGGTGCTGTTTCAATCCCTCACTACATCAATAGATACTGCTCCTCCCTTCTTCAGAGATGTGTTTCTAATTTTCATCCAGATGTCCCTAATAACTCCCAATCCGTATCTGTGACAGTTGGTCAAGAATACCAGCGTCCTCTAAGCCTCTTCATTCACGTTAGTAGAAGTGTGATAGGAGAGCCAACCCAAATGTTCCCAAATATTGGGTTGAAGATGGTTTTGTGGCTAAATATTACGATGATTAGATGCAGTGATCTCATGCCACCAAGCTAAAAAAAAAAAGTACAATGTAGGCAGGTGGGTATTCGGGTAACAAAAGATTCATTTTAACGGATAAAATGGCATGTTAGCATGCCAGCAATAAAACAAAAACGGAAACATTCATTCCGTAATGTTATGATTGATTCACATACTTCATATGAGCAAAGAAGGTAAGCGTCCGAGCGCTCATGATCACTAGATTCTTCGAGTTGTTCTCTACCTCATTCACGACTGAATGCACCTCAATTCATCCGATCCTTTAAAACAAGAATGTTGGAATTGCTTGTTTTTTATACAGATACTGTTCTTCTCTTGTGTCCACAATCCCTGAATCAACGGAATCATTCTTAACAAGGTTACTACCGAACCTAAGGAGTCATTGTTGTTGGAATTCAATGTCAATTGATAGCAGTTAAAACAACTACCGAAAACAAACGACATCATCGACATGAGTAATGGAGAATGGCATCAGGTCTACCAAAACAAGGCTTCCGTTTCACATATATGGTAAAAAATACATATTCAACGAGATAACCAATGTTTAGATGTTAAGAGTGAGACCCATCGTACGTTTTCACCCTTGCATGTCTCAAACTCCAGTCCTAATATCGGCATCAGGAGCTGATTTGACATGATCGACTTCTTCCGTTCTGAATTTGGAGTCCGTAACAAGGGTATCGGTCGTTTGGAAGGAGTTCGGCATAACACTCAGCTTATGATCATACTAGTCACTGTGAGTGGGTTTCTGGTGTACGCTGACCTGCAGACCACCATCGGGTTGTTTCTTCACTAGTGTGTCGAGGAACGGGAAATTACTTACTGTCTCTCATTCTTATGTAACTATAACTTGATTTGAACTACAACACGACGAAGCCAAGCACGAGAAGGGTTATAGCAGAAGTCATAAAGGCAATGCTTTCAAGATATACTGTGTAGAGATTGGCGGTAGTCGAACTGAACGGTAGGCTCATAGTACACCCATCATCCGTTGGTAAATTCGACCACTAAATGTGAAATAAGCTGTCGTTAGGCGTGATTCAAATGAGGTAATTACTTCAGTTGCGTTGAGATATGTCCCGCTTACACCAGCTATCGTCGCTTCGCAGGAGTTCCTTCACTACCTCGATGGCGCCCTCAACTGCGAGCAAGATACAGTAGCAGTATTCAGTCACTACAAGTACAATATTGTACCAACGGTTCCATTCAAAAGCAAATACTCGATATTACTCAGTCACTGCTTATGTATGCCGAGAACCGATGAGGGGCTCCTCAAACGATATTTACAGTACTATTCACCTACACCAATGTTTGTTCATGGATACAGGGAGAAAATCCTGTCCGACGGTAACTTCAGGGACATGTCAGGTGATAGTGTTATGGTGATCGAGTTATATTTGACCTTTGAACGGAACTTCTCTGGAGAGCTACAATTTGTTCATGGTCCATTTTGACGGCATTTCACGAAGAGGCAGTCCATATACCTGGAGTGCCTTACTGAATCGATATCGTGCCCAAATCGCCATCTTAAAATAGTCTGCAGAGAGAGAAAAAATCGGGACAGCATATGCGATGATATTATTAAAGCGAACTAACTCCTTCTTGTTTTTTCGTGCGGAGAATCTCGGGAGGGCGGAGGGCGGAATTCACCTGAATAACACATTAGCACAAGGTGTAAATCATTGCAACCAGCCAGGCGGCCATTAGAATATCCGAGGATATCATTAGAAATGACGAGGATATCATTAGGTTTTCTACAGGAATCGGTGTATAGCCATACTAACTTCCGGAAGGCTATAGATCGTACGATTATATCGTAAATCGTTGCCCTCATCAAAATCGTGAAATCAATGATATCTCGATAATCCGCTAAATGAGCATTATTCTTAGTTTTGGAACAACACTCCGGAGGTGAAGGCTGTTGATGTGAAGAAATCACATATCAACTGAAACGTTCGATCATAGCATCGTCGAAGTCACATTGTTTACGCTCGGTGTTGAGGGATCAGGACATCGCAGTTAGCGGTCAACTTGACTTGTGTATGTGCGAGCACGATTCCGCATTATATTAGCGTTTACAAATGGCCGTTGGCTTATCCCTATCGTTTTCAAAAGGAGAATAAATAATCGCGGAACACTTGAGGAGTGAGTGTAATTGCATACCGGTATATTGTTCAGATAACGTTAGGAGCAGTTGTGGGCATTTCACGCTGCCTGAATAATTCAATTGTGTAGTTTTCAATGGAACCTAATCTTGCTAATGGAGAGTTTGTTTGAATTGAACAGTAATTCCGTGAAGGCACGAAAGCACTGGGTTTTACGTGCCACGCGTGATCAGTTAAAAGAGCCATCACCGGTCATGGTTCCCCAAAATAATACTGTGCGTTAGAATATGAACATAGCTGTTCCTTAACAGCGTACATAGTGGGTAAGAGAGATCGTAGCTCCAGATGGATTCGTACATTTCCTTCAAGTGAAAAAAGTGCATAACATTATCAATTATTTGAGTCGACCGCCAGAATTTCGAGAGATTCGGGTTCGTACGGTCTTAGAAATGCATAATTGCCTAGTACATTCCATGACACCATCTGCGTGGATTACAAGCATCACCACACTCGCCATTGACTAGAATGTAACAGACGATATGGTCCTGGTAGAGCAATTCCTAAAATTAGAGGGGGTTATTCCTGTTTGAAATATATACCATGGTCGAATGATACTAACATATTTCTGCTGACTTTCGTTCGACAAATCTCCCATAATTGGGATTCCGCTAATTAGTAATCAGGTAAACTAGATATCAATCAAGAATTGCGCATCGGTATGGATACACGATTGACCTATTTGGCAAGATTGCCAGCTTACGTAATGTGTCATCCACCCATACGTCTCGCCTCGAGGAGTGCAAAATTTCAGATCGTAAGCGACCGAAACGGAGTCCTACAGGCGTTCGTTTAGGCAAAGCCCTCATTGTGTATTACGTCTGTTTCAACAGGCTAGCCATTGACATGCTATTGACCTCCTATTATTATGAGATGGCCGAAATGGTTGTTTCATTTAACGAAGATACGCCTACTTACGAGGGACGGCGTGCAAGGGTGTTGAAATACATATATACATGCAGCCGATAGGTTCGTACATTCCTCTCAGGACTGAACCGTGACCTTCCAATCCTTCGAGAGATCCGGGATCGCACGGCCTGAGAAATAGAAACGTTCTATCTGTATGCTTATATTTCATTAAATCATCTTTGTCAATTGAAAGCATCACTGTTAATGACATAGGCATGTCATTGACCTAGCATGGTGGTCCATCGATTTGCGCATCGCGCATTCAAACCACAATAACTTTCTCATTGTGGTTTGAATCTTCCAAGTAGGATCACCATTGGAATCACCTCATCAAGCTCTTCCAAATATAATTAAGGCATATTGCATGGGAAATTCGCAAATTGTGAATCGAAGAAAAACATTACACATTTCTTGTGTCATCCCCATTGATTTGCGCACTCGCCAGTAGATTGGACCTAATAATAAATTGTGGCGATTTCTGGACAAAGTTGTATGACAGGTTTGTTGAAATAATAATTTGTTACATAGAAAGTGCACATTCTCCATCAGACAATTATTAAAACGATCCCTAACTCTCAAAGGAATTTGTCAATTTGTAGTTAGGATAGCGATTTAGTGTTGCTAGGTAGGCCTATAGGACAAGTCTGCAAATCAGGGTGCAGTGACGATACTCTACACGCTCAGCTTGCTGTTAGTGGACCCCAGGGGTGTGTTCAAGGTGCCCCCCCCCCCCTCCCTTCATCTCTTGGTCCAGCAGAGGGAATGAGGAAAATTGTGAAAACACAGGTATTTGGAGGCAAATCAGTGGGTCAGTTGGGGATTCCAGGAGTCAGTCAGGGAATTATGGATATTGGCCCCGCCACCTTCAAAATTGTGTGCACTCTGTTGGTGGACCCTGAACTATGACATGACCCCTGAACACTGAAATGAACCCTGAACTCTGAAATGAACCCTGAACTCTGAAATGAACCATGAATAACAAAAATGATGCCACTCTAGGTATTAACCAGTGATGGAGTCAAGACCGAGTCCCTAGCATCCGAGACCGAGTGCTCAGCTCGGAGTCTGAGTCAAGACTGAGTATTTGGGTCCCTGAGTCCCTATTGAAACTGGGCATTCCAGTCAAAATTGCACCATCAGGTTTTGCTGACGTGTGTGTATGTTCCTACATGGCTTAATCTACTAAGAAACACAAATTAGCACTCTCAAGGTGTTAGAGACATCATTGCTGTTATCTCAGTGGTGTTAGCATGTTCAGCAGAATACTCTTCTTCATTGTTATGTTTGAGATGACCAAGACATTTGCTTGCAAAAAATCAGTGGAGGACTCGGAGAGAGTCCCGGAGTCCTTCGGGCCGAGTCCTTTGGGCCGAGACCAAGTCCCTAGCATTCGAGACTGAGACTGAGTCCTCCAAAATTGGTCCCGAGACCGAGACCTGTCTCGAGTCCTCCATCACTGATATTTACTCAGCATGGTTATCATCAGATAAATAATTTAGATTTGGTGCTCGAAGGCCCAAGGCTCAAGGTATTTTTCCCCCAACTGCCTTCAGTTAAATTCATTCAGAGATCACTTAGGAAGGTATCACCTTTCTTATGAATTCAAAATAGGATAAACCCTGAAATCACAGTCTTATTCTGGGCCAGTGATAAGGCTTCACTTTTAACTAGAGACAATTTCAAAACAATTCAATGATTAGTCATTGAGATTGATTGCTGCACAAGCATTCCTAAACCAGTGAAATCCAACTCCTATAAAAGACATTTTGAACCAGCTTAGCTTTAACTCTCTCCACTCAATAGAAGAAAGGATTAGGCTTGTTTATTCCAATAATTAGGCTGAGCAGATCATAGCCGTATTGAGGGCCTAACAATCATTTTCTTCCACAACTGAAACCCCTTGAAGCTCCATATATTGGAATATTATATATACTTGGAGGTCATGTAAAAAGGATTTAAAATGTATAGGCCTACCACAAGAAGTCTCAAGATGGGAAGCATTTGTTTCGGATTTTGAGTTGCAAATTCACCGTTATGTATTGCGTTTTCAAAATTTTGCTCCGGATTCTGTCATATGAAATATGTAAAGAATGCAGAGCAAAACACAAAACAACGAAACTGCTAGATTCGTACTCTCATGAGAACACCATGTCATGTCCCTCATTGGACAGACGTGAGGCAACTTACCAACACAAGGACTCGGTGATGTGCACTTTCTGACAGTCACTTCACCAGTGTGCATCACGTGGGAGACGCTCTGTCACAAGTATTTGTGCTGGCCCAGTTGGATTTACACATAACACTTGCATTGGATATGGATGGAAACTTCTAGTAAGGATTGTAAAGCTGGGAATTGAAAGATCCTGTAAGCCCTACAAATACATGGTCTCACATTCCATGTGAACTGGTGGTATTTAAAGTAATAACTCCTAATGGAATCAATTGGCGTCAAGGACACAGGGTCATATTTTGATACTGTCTGAGTGTCTGCCTCTCAATGCTAACACTGACTGTATCCAGGGTCCTACCCCATACCCCAGTGAGGGCATCAGTGGCGTAACGATGAGTGTGGGGGCCCCTGGGTTCAGGGAAGGAAGGGCCCCCTGGCTGCTGAGGAGAATCAACCGATGTGCGCGCAGCGCACATCACGAGCGTGTAGCGCGAAGTCCCAACGGCGTGGGTCCAGGGCCTGTCTTTGGGCCCTGGAAGCTCTGGGGTACTACAAGCTCTCTGGTGCAATCTAAGCCGTACATGGCACATTTTGTGGTAATTTTATCGACTGAGGTTTCGGGGGAAATCTGCGTTCATGGACCCATGTTTTATCTGCCTTGTCTGTCATACTGGGAACATGGAAAAATGTGTTGCAAAGCTTAATATGAAGGAACAAGAGTGCCAATGGCACAGTAGCTCACCTGGTAGTACAATCTGATGAGGAGTGATTCAGCTTGATGTCATAATGGCATTTGGGACCTTGGACCCAACATTTTTGAACGTCTCAAAAGTACAGTTATCAGAGCATCATTTTTACCATGATTTTGAATGGAGGGTCCTTCAATAGCCCACAACTCGACCATTGCATGTATACTGGAGAAAATCAAATTAAGCTCGTAAGAGGAGATGCATTTCAGTGCAGTTTCATTAAATGGGTCATAGGACCAGAGTGGGAGCTTGGACCTACAATTTGTGAACGCCCCAAAGGCACGGATATCATATCATTGTGACCAAACATCAGCACTGTGCACCAACGTTTGTCGGAGGAGAAGCATTCTGAACAGCAAGTCCTGAACAACCCGGAAGGTACGGCTATTAGACCATCATCATGACTGAACATCAGCACTATGCTGATTTTTGTATTTGTATTTTTTTTGTATTCGTATTTAAATGTGTTATATTGAAGCGCTTAAGAGGCCTTCTAGGCAATTCTGCGCTATATCAAGTGCCGTTTCATCAATATTATTATTACTATGCATCCAAATTTGTGGGCGATACTAGATTTTGGGGTATTTCACAATAGGCCCTAGGGCCCAAACCGGGCCCTAGGCCCATTATTCCCATACACCCCCAATTGACCTTAACCTAAGGACCATTACAAGTAACTTTAAAGAGAAAGAATTGAAGCTTGTAGGAGAGGAAACATTGTACCGTTGTGTGAAATTTCATTAAATGGGCCCTAAGGGCCCAAGTGGAACCTTGGGCTAGAAATTCCTGAACACCCCAAAGGACCATCAATATGACCAAACATCAACACTGCGCGAGAGGAGAAGCATTTGGCGTGATTCCTTATGATGGGCACCTGGGCCCACACCGGGCCTAGAGCTCAAAATTCTTGAACACCCATGATAACCCATGACTTGGTCATCATTTTCACCAAGTTTCATAGTTATCCATCAAAGGTTGTAGGGAGAGAAGCAATTTGAACAAATTGTGAACAGACACGTAGATAGATAGATAGACATGCATGCTCACAATAGCTCACCTAGCCATATGGCTGAGGTGAGCTAGAAATGGACAATAAGACCAAATGACCAATTAACATAAACATGTATATTTCCACCCGTGTTGTAACTCCTGTGGAGAAGAGTATCCATGGTATCCATAGGTCAGCGCCAACTTAAACGTATAGGAAATTGTTCGGTTTTCATGTCCCAAGATTACCGGAAATAGCACCTTGGGGCATGAAAATGACTTGCCCAAATTCGTAATTTACCTTGAAAACAAGTTTCTGTCTCGCCTAAATAAAAAATGGAATCACTTTTTCGTGTGTGTGTCACACACATCACAAAGTGATCGCTGTGTGTGTGTGTTCCAGTGTGAGAAAGGAACAAAGAAACAAATCGTACATCAATATAGCGGGGGCCCCCTCTGGTCGGGGGCCCCTGGGTTTGCCCCGTCTGAGCCCATAGGCGTTACGCCACTGTCCTATGACAGGCTGCACCCATCATGCTGGAAGCATCATGCCCCATCTGATGAAGTATATACCCTACAGCAATTGTTCCATAATTGCTCACCACATATTCCACTCAATCTCCCACGATTTCAGGAAATTCCTCCGTGATTCTGGCCGCCCCCATCTTGCCCTGAGGGCCTTCCGTACCTGCCCGAGGCTCCTCACTGCCGAGGTGGATCTCCTCTACCTCTCCGGACACGAAAGCGAAGCTCCATCTGCTGATGAGGACAGAGATCGGCCAGCAGTCAGCCCTACTGCCCGAGAGTGAAACGATGAATAAACTACTGGTCACCATCTCCCGTAGCCTAGACAATGTCAAGGTGAGTGAGTATTGGTAGCTGTTGAAATGGAAACCTCAGCCGGTAGAGCACTGGCCGGTGACGGTAGGGTTGTCAGTTCGAATCCCAGCCAGCAACCAGCTCTTTTGCCTAAAGAGGCGTTTACATGCACGCGGGCGGGCGGGCAGGCAGCAAAATCAATCATCGTTATTTTCAATGGAGCCGTTTACATGCACGCGGGCGGGCGGTCCTGGAGCAATTTTTCCACCCGCCCACGTGTCCGCGTGGTATATTGCCATCGATTCCTGGGGATTCCCCCGTTGTAGTAAACAAAAATGTAGTAGAACTATGGTAATGTGCATACAAAATAGCGCGTTCACTTTGTTGTTGTGCACACTTGAATAGTAGATATACCGTATTGCTTGTAGTTGTATTATATCGTTCACACACAGTA
>JAUOBX010409659.1:0-10591 GCA_032360705.1 Eupentacta quinquesemita
CGAGCTACATCATCAACGATCTCTGCCTGAGAGAACGCACGTACACTAGAACCAACAATTCCAGTTCCAGAGCAGTTGCCCGATAGCGAAACTGGGGGATGTTGTCTCGTCTCTGGCGACACCAGTCTTCGAATACAGAAAGGTAATCTGCACCCCTGCTTTTGCGCAGACAGTAGTGATTGTAGGCATGGTGTTGCTGGATGTACAGTGCTGCTGCATTTACTTGATGTGCTCTTCTTGTGCGCAAGACATGAGATGCTCGCAGGAATGAGTCTGCTGTCTCTGCTGTCGCTATCTCGGTTTGTACAAGTGCTTCCACCCAACGACTCTCTTGTAGCCAGTCCCCCAGTGTTTTCAGTGCCGCCATCTCTATGTGGAGACAACCAAACATCACCACTATGTGGTCTTCACAGTATCTCTCAGGCCACTTACACTGTATCTGCTTTGCCATAGCAAACAGTGGCTGATCCAAGGTGACTACTGGTGTCTGTCCAGGGTTCAGGTGCTCTACAGCTTTCTTCACAACGTCCATCGAATGCCGGATCATGGCTTCAGTGTGGGCACTTTCCAGGAAGAGTGGAAGCAGCGACGTGGGGCAGATGACCCTAGCATGTGATGGCCGCCGGCTGGCATGAAATGCAGCCCAATATGTGCTTTCATCGTCCACTGTACCAGTGTTGTCTTCCAGGACTTGCTTCACATTGTTTAGCCATTGGTATTCTTCATCAGTCTGCTGTTGGTAGTCTCTTCTGGCCAGTGACACAACTTCAGCAGCGGGGACAGGTAACTTCTTGATGCTGCTAGTGACAGGGGGTACATCAGTATAATAGTGCGGCAAAGGGGTGACAGTCTTTGATCGTTCATCCTCAGATTATCCAGCAACGACGATCCTCCGAATTATCTCTTCACCAGTGTAAGAAGGATGTTGTATGAGGGAGATAGCGGTTCTATGGAAGGATTCTTTTGATGTTGTTGCACTAGGGTTGTGGTCTATTTTGTCTACAGCAGCAGTTGTGATCACTTCGCCACACATTTTAGGAGGGCATACCACTTGTTCGCTATGAAACTGTTGGCAGGCATCGTTGCCCATCTGTGCTGAGAGCAGGATCACTCTATCCTAAGAGATACTGGGGCCAAGGTGTGAAAGTCTGTCGACCAATTCCTTCTTGCGTGTATGAGCATGCAACATCATCCCGATGTATGCTGGAGGTGGGGTCTCCTGTGCAACACTGTGCCTGACACAGGTGGATGATGCGGTGCCACTCGTTCGCTTATGTGTTTTACGCTGTTAAACTTCAGTATCTGGGCTGCGGTAATTGCTGCAGGGTTTGTGTCTTTCATTTGGTCCTTGATGCTGGGTCCTTCTAGAATCATGCTGACTAGGGCAAGCAACAATGGTGGCACAGATTCTTCTTGACATCCTCCAGGGAGTCCTGTGAAGGGCTTGTCTTCTCCGAACACACGTGACGGCGAACAATGTGTGCAGCACGGGCAAGATGGACTGCACCACTATCACAGTCCAGCTCGCATGCTTTGTCAAGAGCAGCACCGAGATCTTCCTCAAATGCCATTAGGATGTCTCTCCCCTTGGTGTGTGCTCGCATGTCAGGAAACTGAGATAGCAGTCTCTGTTTCAGTCTTGTAGAGTGGACTCTCGTGTCTAGCTGCCCTCCAAGCTGTTCCATACTGGACTGAGAGAGGTGGACAAGATCGGCCAATCTGAATAATGTTGCCGTCTCCTCATCTTGTCTAGTCTCTTCAAGGTAGAGGGCAAGTTCAGCGAAGACAACGGCCGACATTGCTCGCTCTTGTTTTGAATCATGTGGTCCTGTTGATTGTTCTTTCTTGTGCGGTTAAAAGGCCTATCAAGCACTGTGGGTTGTACTGGGCGTCTAACGCTACCATGCCCCCACCACTGAGACGGCCGGGCAGTTCTGTATCACCAAGAAGGGTTGCACAGGCACGCACCCGTATGTCCATTCCGGATGTCGTAGCTCCACGAAGACTGTTATTCCCGGCAGGTTGTCTGCAGAAGAAACAAGTTTTTGAGACATTATCTGTACTCGATGACGTGAATGCGCCCCGATGCATTTGGATGGCGTTTGTTCCTCATCGCTCTGACCTTCTTTTCTTGAGTGCTCTCTTTTATGCCCTCTGTAGTTTGGTGTTGTTGTACTGGAGTCTACACGTCGAGTGATATTGTGCACCGTGTGCAACGATCGCAGCCTCAACACCATGACCATCGTCGAGTCTTTCTAAGTGAAATGATCCTGGAAGTTCGAGAAGCGGCTATGTAATGTAGAGCAGCCATTTTGAAATCCAATATGGCGGCCAACAGGTGAAAATTCGCAATAAACGATTGTAACTATCGTATTCCTGGACCCCAAAACCTACATTTAGACAACAAAATGAAGTAAATAGCAGCATATTAGACCCAGAGAGGATCGCAAATGTAGATTTCGAATAGCAGCCATTTTGAAATCCAATATGGCGGCCCATTAGTACAAATAAGCAATGAAGATTGCTACCATCGAATTCCTTGCCCCCCAAAACATACATTTAAACACCAAAATGATGTAAATAGCCGCATTAGACCCAGTAATAGTAACGAATGTGGATTTCTTATGGCGGCCATTTTGAAATCCAATATGGCGGACATAGAGAGAGAATTCCCAGTGGCCCAATATCCAAAAACGTTCGCAATAGGTTAATGTACATGTGTGCCAAATTTGGTGCTTGTATCACAAAATGCACAATTGGTTTGCTATGCCGCCCCACTATTTGTAGCGCTGCTAATATGGGATGTTTTAGCTGACGATCTCATTTTTCTAGTGAGCTCGGATGTTACACCCGAGTGCATTGCAACCCATTAGAGGTTTCCATTTTACGCTGTTGCCCGCCTTTGTCATTTTAAGGGTTATGTAACAAGGCCACACCAATCGATAAGGCAATGGAAGTGATGTTATTTGAGTATTAATAGTAAGACGTGTTCTATTATATCTAAGGAAGTTAGGCTCGATATTAATATACCGAGTTAAGAATATGCAGCAATCATACATTCAAACATCCCGATGATCATTTTTAACGCTTTTCGTACACAATCAACGAGATGGTATGGATCGTTATGATATGGATGGTTGCACCCACTGATCGATACTATCCGACGAAACCACAGCGAGTCCCGTTTTGAATAATTCAATCTTCTTGGGGCTCGACACACATCGTGTCAACTGATCTAGACTGCAGTGCATGTTATCCATGGTATCCCTGGAGCATGTAACTATTTGGTTCTCCTATAGGCGGCTGCATATGCTGGGAATTAGCGTTGACGAATCCGTCCACTCTCTGACGGCAGCCCACGTGAGGAGTGACCTGGTTGACATTTTGCAACATGATGTCAATATTGGGGTATTCTACTTCGGCACGGAAGTGCGGCCTGCTTCTTACCCGCCTCATATACACGTAAATTGCATTTGTGAATGTGAAAGTGCTTGAGTTCCCGAAAACTTTTATTTATCTTCTTCTCTGAGAATCAAGTGATATCTCTGTTGTTTGATACGCTATTCAACAATCCGTCATCCCGCGACGAGCGAAGGTATCGACAGGTTCCGAAATAGAGGCGTTACTTGTCACACAACGTAGTGGATGTGACAAGCCATATCTCCGAATGTCCTCATATCGGCCTCTGTACGTGACAGGGACTTCATTTACGTCGGAAATGTTATCAAAGGGGCCCATGGCTGACATGGGTGCCTGCTGACACAATTGTCGCCACTCGCGCGCCTATCGTCGCATATCGTTCTATTTTCCGGTATCGTTCCTGACAGTCTTGTCACGGATAGGCGGGGGTAGATAAACACGTGATGGTTCCTTGCCCTCGGCGCTTACATCCGTGTTGCTGATTGATTTGGTTGCTCATTCGTCATTTATAAAGTTTGTGAATTGATCTGTGATTGGTAAAATGTTCTTCCACATTCGGGATTAACATTGGTAAATAGTTGGTGAAACTAGTAACTGTGAGAACAAACAAATACAATCAATTAATTTAAATTAAACTACATTTTTCAACATATTCTACCTATAAGGAATACCAGTCTTTTCTACTTCATGCAGATATATCCAATGAATTCGCGACACGAGATTTCGTCCAGCATCGGAGTTGGTTGATCTCTCTCAAATTACAATCTCTCCATGTTATTCATGAGTACCTACATATTTGTACGTGAGGTTGCAGACCGACGTTCTACAAAACAGTCGTTCTAATGAGTGATAACGTATATGAAAGATGGAGGTAATTTACATTGTTTGATTTTACTATTGCTGGAGAGAGTGGCGGAAGTAGCCAAGCATTCTATATGACTGTGCATATATAAACTATTATTCCAGTGAGCCATTACACAATTTCCTGATCAGTTCGTCAGAGAGCCCACATCCAACTATTATGTGCGACGTGATCCTCACTTCTCATTGCTGCAATCTATTCCGATCTCACATTTCGGTATGAAGCCATTGAATACTTGTCCGGTTTCGACAAGCTTGCAATATGACACTTCTGACCTGCCACGAGAGAAGGTTTCACTGAATCTCGGAGTGTATTCGAATGTCAGAGTGCCGATTTTATTTCTGTTCAGTGTGTATTACAAATTATGAGTTGCAAATGTCATTAGGTCTGGTGATTGGATTTTTAGGAGCTCAGCAACGAGACATATAAGAAATTGCACATCCATATAAGCAAGTATGTAAGTTAAATGATCTTGTACAGTATATATTGTAGTGTACAAAGTATCCTCGAAGTTATACGGGGTTATCAGATTATATAGTTTGCTGTGATATATATCAGTTGAGTCTTTGATATTTGGTTACACCGCATAGCAATTTGATAGGGACCATGAGTATTAATGTTAAACATGACCTCGGATATTCTGTAGAAAGATGCCAGCACAGAGTGAACAATGATGGCGTTGGTACAATTACCCTAGGGCCCCACAGCGAGAAAGCACTGTTACAAGTTACTGCCCATATTCCCCCAAGCAACAGTCGCAGAAGCTATGTGGCCGGTTATATCGGTTAGTGCTCCAGTACTCGACAAATTCTTCACAAATTGAATCTCTGCCATCCGAGCCCCGCATTCTATGTTTTCAGTTCCAGTCATTAGCGGAAGAGTGGTCTAGCGGTATCAGTGACCCTTGACAACGCAATGGGTCCGGTTTATTCTGGGTTCGATTTCCACATTCACCATCGGTCATTTTTCGCCAGGGGAGCTTTACTCACAGTGACGACTGGCGGGGTCTTGATATCCGGGCTCTGCTGTGGCGCAGTCGGTTAGTTGAAATAAGTCTCGTCGGTCGGCTGTACGCAGTTACCGTGGTTGAACTTCGAAGATACAAAAACAAAGCAAAAAGCTCCCGCTCCTCCGGGATCTGAGAAAGTGGTTATATCTTGGGGTTCACTTATCGTCCTTCGGATGGGGACGTAAAATGGCGGTCCCGGGAGCAGGTTGGGATTGGTACTGTTCACCCCTGCCTCGATAACATCTGAGCACTAGTCGGAAGGAGAAGGCGGGTTATCGCCGCTGCTCATCCACGATCAACACGGCCAGAGTTCCTCGATGAGCCTTCAGTGGCTTCCTGAATCTGTAGCGATCGATTAAAAAAATCAAATCGAAGTATTTATATGGCTAAGAAAGACACATTTCGCCTGTGTGTGATTTTGCGTCTATCTCGATTTGTGATTCCTTCCTGGAGGCAAGAAGAATCAATGCGATAACGCAGGCGGCATATGTGTGTGTGTGTGTATGTGTATTTGTGTGTGTATGTGACATCGCTTGTGAACACGATCTCTAGCGAACGACAGCACCAAACCTGTTTATATTTGGCATGTTGGTTGCAGTATGGAGAGTAAGAGCAACATTGTTTCCGGCACAGGTCGGAAGCTATTCAAGTTCAGGAGAAATGAGTTTGTTAACACGATATCTAGAGAACGGGGGCATCGAATACGTTCGAATGAGGCAATTACTTGTTCATATATATCAAAAATTATTCAGGCTAATATTTTCAATGTGACGGAGTTAGATTTAACCTCATTTTCACTGCTGATTTCGATGCTGATTGAACAGTAATTATCTACATAGTAGGATCGGCAGTTATTAGTGAAAAATATCAAACAATCATCCATATATGCAAAGCAAATTAGATCCAGGGTAATTCTGATATGCTTCCCTTTAATGGTACAACTAGGCTCATTTTCATAGCGATGCCAATATAATTTGGTCATAGTATCTGCATGATGTAAGTATCAATCAGGGAAGAATTATCAATGTCAACTGTACATATGGGACATGAAACCAAAAAGGGTCAACATTATCATCACATTAAACAGGAATCACTACAGCAAGGAATCACTACACATCAATGTATTCTTGTTCTCCCTAAGCCGAAGCAAGTGCCACACAGTCGTAGTAGTTCCTGCTTGCTGCGTTTGGATGACCTCTGCACAAGGTATACGCATATATACTCGACTCACACAGCAGAACCAAAACGTGAACAGGAGGTGAAATGAAAAGTTGACAATACAAATAGCAACTATAACATATATAGGCTTTTGCGACATAAAACATCCATACTGCCCATATTCACTCATTCTTCATCTGTTATATTTCCGAAAAACTTGTATTTCCAGTTTACTCGTTGGCCGTTGACAACGTCTATGCCTAAAATTCAGCGTGGGATTTTTTACAGAGGTGTTTAACTGATATCTCAAATATGGTCTTAACGCTCTGGTTTCCACTCATTCAAATCTCACCTCATAGAGCCTAAACGAATATACACCTGTACATTATTTGTCACCTGCTTTAAATTGCCTATGCGGAATAATCGAAGTGTAACTTGTTCGAGATATCTTATTATTATTCTCCAAGTAGTACTTTCATTTCTGCAGAATTGAAAACACCTGCATTACTCCGGAACGGAACTTTGGCTTCCTGTCCTTCAGGTGCGGGACATCTTTTCATACGTAATGTATATAGATTTTAGCCACGAGTATTTGGTTATGAACATGTTACGAGCTATATTCGAACAAGATAAATTGAAGTAGCTGAACTGATTGCAGCCAGCAGGAAGAATAAACTTACGAAAATGAAAATAGTTTATTCAGACTAACGATACTGACAAGATGATATCAAATCCCGATATATGCCCTGACATTAGACTAACTACGTTGTTTGTACAGATCAAATTTGATCGTTTAGAATGTCTCACTTCTACAGTCTGTAAAATTATAGAAATGCTGATGGAGGTTTTTTATTGAAGCATTCAGATGATAATGAACTACTTCCATATTCGCAGCAGGACTTCATGAGAGGCTGCTCAACTCTTCTCTACTGACCTCATTGTCGGGTTTTTTCTAAATACAACGACTGATCATGCTAAAACCATGATATGAATTGACAACTGCTGAATGTAGTAAAGGGGAGATGGGACTCGTCGTTGTTGTCTGGTCTACCAACAGGTTTTTGAATGGCGTGAACAGACAATGAACCGTTGGGAATGATTGACGGAACATACGAATAAGGCGAGCTGATAGTAACGCCCTACCCTAAATAAACTGTTCAGGCATGGATACCATATGACCTGAGACTGACATTGGCATGGTAGTTGGTTTAATATGAATATTAATAAATCCAGCATATTACCATATGAGGAGCGTCCTCATTGTTTAGAATGTACAGAGATACATACTAGAAAGATGAGAGGCGAAACTTATTGGAGAGTAAAAAAAACACTCTTTGGTTTGAACTCAGTGACATGTCAGTGAGAGTGAGTGCACAGGTTGCCATTACTGCAACCAGTACAAATCATATCACGGGACATCTGCATATATATTTTCGAGCAATGGGAATCTGAACGAGGTTAGCTCTTCTCCTCTACCTTGTCATATCATATTTATTCGTGTGATGACAAGACACGGGTGGTGTTCTGTAGGCAATCTATGACCCTTCTGGGTTACACCCACAGTGGCGGTAGGTTATGAAACATGTGCCTCCCACGTTCTTAATGAAGAGAGTATCACTTTGAATGCTTCAGACTAATCATTCCGAGCCAACATAAACTCAACAATATTCATTGGCTTTCATATCAATATGAGCGCTAAGCCTATAAAACAGTTCCCATGTATATTGAACAGGTAAAACTCTACTTTACTTAACAGAAACTAGATCCAAACGTATACAAATTAAATTATTGGTATGTCTTGGAATAAGTGAGGAATAAGGTACTGGGAAGATTACTGTTTCTACTGAATTGATCATGTTTTTTCTTCTGTATGTTAGCTGTAGTTTGTCTACATATGATGCTACTGAACAACCATGAGTTTAGTCCCCCAAACAGATGAAAATCTCGCTATATGCATGATACACTTTTTTGGAAGACTAGAGCAAGGAGACATCGACAATTTCACCGTCAAATTCCGTGTGTACTTGGTGTCGTACTAGGATGCTATACCATCAATCTCCAACCATACAGGCACACGTTTCCAGTGCCTCTCGTGGAAATCTCGACAATCATAGATTTCGACAAGCCAGGCATTTATTTTCTGCAAAAGTCCATCTGGACGTCATATTTGTGTTTCAGATTGTCCTCGTCTGGTCATCATACACAAGTGATCTAACATTGATTTAATCAAAAATGGAGGTCAGCGGCTCCTGCTACTTCATCGATACAGCCAAGCGTTGATAATTTGAGACAAGTCTTGATTTATTTTACTGAGTCGCCTTCACTCATGGTCAGGCGTGCTCTTTCCGAAACATTGCGAGAAGTGTTGTTTCAACTTCATTTAATTAATATGTAACTACGCTCCCCTAAACATTTACAAATCAGTCTCTATAAGCAATCCTTCGTTGCAAATTTGGCAG
This sequence comes from Eupentacta quinquesemita, assembly GCA_032360705.1. Classification (NCBI taxonomy): domain Eukaryota; kingdom Metazoa; phylum Echinodermata; class Holothuroidea; order Dendrochirotida; family Sclerodactylidae; genus Eupentacta; species Eupentacta quinquesemita. The sequence goes on from JAUOBX010409659.1 coordinate 8,909, forward strand.
ACGGTGGCCAACCAAACTTTGAACAATTAATGAATATCTTCAGGTTGAGGTATATGATAATTCATTTAATGGGGAGTAATGTTTTATTATAACTTCATCGAACATACTACTCCTCTCCAGACCTCTATTAATCGTGTGTCGTTCCCATCAACATGTGTGTCATAAAATGAATTATTGATTTTATCTGGATCTCATTCCAAAACTGAAATCATAAAAGAGAAGGAAATAACTCTGGTCGGAAAATATAACGATCAACGGAAAATAGGATCACTTGAGACTGAAAAATACAGTGCAGAGGCTCGTCATTAGGAGCTCGAATGAATACATAGTTCACTGTACTTAAGCAGCAAGCCCGTCCATCCCTGGATATAATACTATTCCTGAGAATAACATCGCGGTTCAGAAGATAAAAACACGTTGTGGGGGTGCAGAAGAAACTAATGAATAATTCGAAAAGTATTTCGCACACTTTATTCTTGTTTGTGATTGGTTGAAAGTAGTTGTATTTGAGGTGACAAATGACAACAGTATGTTCCCGGATAATTAGGTTGTACTCATTTGTAATCTTGTCAAATAAACAAGAGTTAACCTCCAGAGTGGCAACTGCTATTATCACATTACCCACTAGTAATGAGCCACACTTGCGAAGGAAACACCTGCCTTCCAAATGTCCCGGAGGTATATCGGGAGAAAGTGGTACATCTCGGATAAATCAATTGTTTTGGTTGAGAGACGGTAGGATGAGTTGATGATCTAATACTACTGCATTTATTGACAGATATACATCTCTATGGGAAAATGTGTTCACAGAAAGTATGCACCATTGGGGAATACTGGATGTACAGTCGAGTGATTCACAACCCATCAGAAAACACAATGAAATAAGTGAACGTAACCTGTCAACGTCACGTCGTCACCCTTCACAACTTGAACAGCGGCTGTATGTTGAATGTGAACGCTCTATAACTGATTCCTTGCCGATCATGTATATAGATGTGCATTTGTGTGTCTCTCTCCCTCTCTCTCTACATATATATTTAGGTTCCACGTATATTCCTGGTATAAATAACGTTAAAACTCCGGATTGGCAAAATATTCAACTCTCGTAGCCTGGTGGAAATTTCAGGAGTAATGATATTCATTACACAATTTCGGCTGCTCCCGAAGCCCTCCTCAGTGTTGAAACTAAAATATATGAGCTGCCGATAACAGTTGATAATATTAAAAAATTGCAATGCAACTCAAATCACGCAACAATGCACCATCACGACAGCGAGACAACGTGCCAGCAGAACAACCGGATGTTGAGTAATACGTATATATGTATATATATAATAATAATAATAATAATAATATAATAATAATAATAAGGAAACGTGTTTGATATAGCGCCAAATGCCACAAAGGGCCTCTTGGCGCTTTACAATAAGATAACCGAAAACCTACAATCGCTACACTTAGAACGTGTAAAATGCTAAAGACAAAAAGCATGAAACAAGTACAAAAATACAATAGCAAAAGTACAATATCATATATACAGATACGAACAAATGTTAAGACGTTGGAATTGTAAAAAGATGTGTCTTCAACAGCTTCTTAAAAGTGACAAGAGACTCAGCACGTCTGACACTGCATGGTAGCCGGTTCCAATGATGTGGTGCAGCGACAGAGAAGGCACGCTCA
>JAUOBX010409771.1:0-10591 GCA_032360705.1 Eupentacta quinquesemita
TCCTGAAGTTTTTCTTATAATCAGTGTCGAAAGAAGTCAAGTATACTCTTTTTTATTGGATAATACCACTTCCTCCCAAAACAGAGAATAATACTTCCAGTTCATAACTTTTCGCATCCAATAATGTGTGCATTTGTGTTTCGTTACTTACAGTACTTTCCGTATACGGTAATTCGTGATTCCGAAAAATCTATCAGGCAAACATGAAATGGAAACTTACTTAACCCATGGAGAGACCTTGGTAAGTTAATTCTCTCGCAGCTCTGTTATTATTGCTTGTTTCGCGAATCCATTTTAGCAAGGAACGGAAGCAGTCTGGGGAGGAACTGTTTTGCTATAGATCACATTTCACGGCATATCTCATACAAATGGTCTCATCGAAATGATGAGTGGTTGCTTTTCGACAGACGTGTTTGGGTTTCGGTTGCGTGGATGTATGTGGGCAGCCAGAATCTTACAAATGGCTGCATGTGTGCCACTGGGTATCTGGTCACCTTTAACCATAGGTTGGCGTCAGAGAAATTTGTTTTTGATGTCCTAAGATTAACGGATAAACCACCTGTGGGGCATGGAAATAATTGGTCTAGATTAGTAACTTTGCTTGAGAACCGATTGTTTCATCTTTCTCAAGAGACTATAGAGAGTTTCAATTGGCATATACCCAACCTTCAGGACCTTGCAATATGGATTTTATGACTACAGTCTTCAATTTATTTAGAATACAATAAACGAGGAGCAGCGGATGGGCTGGCGGTGGCCCCAGGCCAGAACCCACTTTGGTACCATCCTTCGAGAGTTCGTAATATTAGCACGTTGCCTCACGAATTACCTCACATTTCGCCTGTCTTATGTTAGCACTATTTTGTGGGTTTTGTCTCCAGGCATAAATTTCGTTCGATATTCTCCAAGGAGTGAATCTGCTCTGGGCGACTGGCAGCATGGGCGAGGATCCTTGGGGATGAGGACATATCCCCCAATATTGGAAAACCTCCATTGTCTTTTTTCCACACAGTAACTTCTTTAACAATAGCCCATGTCTTCATCTCCCCACCCAATATGGTTACTACCAAATCGCCACTGATGTCTGGCAGTCTCTCCATAAAGCTGCCGATCTTGCCAGCGCGATATCTAAAAAAACGCAAGTTAACATTATTTAGTTCAAATTAGGTACCGGTATGTGGAATGCACAAGAATAAAAATAGGCCTAACTCCTGGTATTTCGGTGTTATAGTTCAAGGGCCGGCAATTTAAAGTAACGTTATCATATATCCTCGACGTATGAAGCGTGGCTCACATGATAGTGTGGATAACTCGGTTGTCTATAAATGATCATGTAGATACATCAGCATTACTGCTCTTTGTTTGATTCCTCGACGTTGTTAGAGTAATATATGCTATCGCGACAGTGTATGTGTGAGTATGTGTGTGTATGTGTGCGTGACGCCATATATATTGAGTCAAGTTATCAATAAGCTTTCTGGATCCCTGCTATATACACCGATCCTCGATCTATTTGGCAAGAGCTAACGAACATATCGTGTTGATGTTTGCATGAAGTTTGTGATGTCATGGTTGCCTTCTGTATATTTCACTTTTCAAGACGACGATTCTCCGAAACCGCGTTTCGACACGTAAAACATTCTACTATTTGTCAAGATTACTGAGAACCCCTAAGCTACACATAAATTGGAGTGTTGTGGCAGCCCGACATTTGTACTAGGTATAGAAATAAACGGCGATGTCCTTCATCACCACCATTAACATTTCCTGTCACATTTTGTGGCAAAACACTGAAATCATGTTATCAACGGACTATATCTTTCTGATTCGAATAAATGTCATGGTTATACTAAGTGGAATACTAATGCGCGGGAAATTGTTGTTTCGTCCTCATTTTGGAGGGAATAAATCAGAATGATCGTATAAAAGCTATGGGAAGTAACTCACGTGGATGTCTCAATGATGTTTGGTTATACATACTATACTATATACTATGGTATCTCTTTCAGGTAGTTTCTTTAGTAGTAATTCGGTACAGTTTCAAATTCATTTGGAGTAAATCAGTGGAACCTAAGGTCAAAGGTCACCTCGGGTCTAGAAAATAGTATCTGGAATGAAACACGTACCGGTATGTGTCCACTAGAATGAAGCCTATTGATTTGTATACATTTTTGACAGCATTAGAGGTCAACCGAGGTAAAAACTGAAAACTCTAATTAGGCCCAAACTTGGTAGGTATGCTATACCCATTTTCGACGAATAATCCACTAAGATCAAACGTAATACACGGTAATCATAGTTCATATTCCGAAACCCTTATACTGGGCGACGCAACTTTCTTTCCACAAAGTGACATGTTGGTGGTTGTACTAACAAAAAGAGGTCAACGTGGTCAAACACTGAGGAACCTGTAAGCACTGTCACCTGACAAAGATATTTATTTGAGCCTATAGGCTACTTGGTATGTATGCTACCATAACTCAACGAATAATCTATATTCTTTCCCACCAGGGTCGAAGGTTTTATTGAGGAAATTCCTGTGAGCAGGATAATCACTAAATGCACAGGTGTGAAGGGTTCATTCTAGGTTGATAGGTTGGTCAAATGGATTAGATGATCTCTATTATGTATCGGCTCGGTCAGAAGTTGCCATAGGTCGATAGAGATAAACGTCTGGACCCCAGTGACTGAAGTGCATGATAACTGTTAGGAATAAACGGTGTAAATTGTCTTACTTGGTACGTAAACTTGCTTACTCACTAACATGTGTAACTCGACACTGTTTAACTTACATTTTGCTGCTGTAATATTCAGATAATGATCATCGTTGCGCCGGTGAAACGGATTAGGGTATTTCCATTCCCCGTGCATCACTGTTTGAATGTGGCAAAGATATTCCCGAGAGAGTTACGAACGTATGACACCTGCCTGAATCGCGTTTCACCGCACATGCGTCCAACAGCCCCGCCAACTTTGTTCAACCTCGTACGTGCCTGAACATACCGCTTTGTTTTTCACTATATATCAGATGTGCAATATTTATTCAGGTGCAAGTGTTAGTCGATACCGTATAACTTCCATTCTGCTGACGTAACCATGCGACGGCAGTGATCTTCGATTTCCTGTGCAGCAGGGTGTGGAAGGTGAATGGAGCACAAGTCCTTGAAAAAAGACTATGTCAACATTTGCGGTGATTTGCGGTGTTCATCCACTACTTACAACGATAATACGTCGATTGCAAAAATACAAATTACATATTGGTCGAAGGGTAATTTGTTATATTCAAATCTCTGTCACCGCCGTTCTGAAACTTCACTCTTCAATTATACGTCCAGTTTAACACTTCTTCGTTGCGTTCCTTCGCAATATTGTTCAAATTGAAATGTACATCTGATCTTCACAACGATTACACGTTGAATGCGAGAAATGCACATCAATTAGAGCCACACCTAATCACCTTCGGGGAATTCTCGGACACACGAACAATATATTGATAAGTGAATTTTTCTTAGGCGTATTTATTTTTCAAGTCTCTGCGAAAAAGTCCCGCAGCAGGTGTTTTTCTCTCGGCTGACTGGTTAGTGTACGTCATGAAGCCTCAGTACCGGTAAAAACATTTGTGGATCTGTGAATTTACAAGAATCAAATTGTGAATAAAGAATTCAATCACAATCTACAGAATAAATCACTCGCAACCTATTTATCACAGTTGTCTAAAATGAATATTTGTAATTGTCAGCGCTTTCCCACGTGGATGATAAGCTGAAAGCGCTTCATATATATAACTATGAACACGGAAAACAGGCACGCTCTCCGACAACTATAGTAGGTTGCTGCCGATACGCCCAAATTAAATCAAGTCTCTTCACAGGGTTTGAGTAACGTCTGGTTGGGACGAGGCGAGGCATAGGAGATGAGTCGCCCTCCCCAAGGACGCCCATCACAATCTTGAACTGGCAACCGTCTTAACACCGAGTCCGGTGCTTCACCAACTGAGCTAATACGATCTAGCTATCTGCATCTCTCAGCAGGGTTATCATTACAACAATAGTATGTATTCAATCATGGTAGGTCTTTGGTAGTCGTATCACAGACTTGACTACGAAACTGATGTTTGTCGGATGGGAACGCTATTTGCCAGTCTGGAATTGTGCCGGGATCAGATTATTCTTTTCAATAGGCACAAGTAAGGCGGAGAAATGGCAACAATGGATGGCGAAATATCACCAGTGTTCATCGATGACATTGCCAGTGCTCTTCAATTAACATGCAGGCTTGTGATCATGTCACTTGATGGGGAGACGCTCGGTTATTTTTTCACAGATGGGTAATCGGCTTGTTTAAGTTATTTGTTTTTTGAACCCGTAGTACCGTATGAAAAGTTATCAATCATAAATAGGTCCCCAATCATTTGAGTTGGGAGACGGAGCACAACTGCACATCTAACAACTTGAAACAGCCTATACTACTAACACTCATTATGGCATTATTATCACAATACGTATAGATATGGCGATATTTTAGGTATGTATTCTTGACAAAGTCAAAGGAATATAGGCAGTCATGACATTATTCACTTGAGCCTCAATGTAGCGTACATTAACAGTCAATATTGATTTCCTTCCCGATATTTCATTACTGGTGCTAAGTTGATTCATGTTATATGTATCCTGCTGACGTGGGTAATATGATAATTCAGTGAGCTGGGGTGTATTGTCAGGATGTATGGATCATAGGAAGCGGACACCCGGAATAATATAATGAGAACTATTCTATCGATTGGAGTGGCTCTGAGTTTTACCAATTTATCCTACGGGCATCAGCTGTTTTATGCTGATCCTCTCCCGTTTTCCATACATTACGCAAGTCCCGGTTTGCGTCATTGCGTTAACGACCCCCGGCTCCTACTGTTCGCGAGATGTGCGAACTCGTTTTCAGTATAGAACACAAGTCAAAAGTGTCAGTGCATTGACATGCCTTGCATGGCAGGCCTCCATACTGTATGCTTTAAAAAAAATGTTCATTTTCACAAGAATCTTCCTACGAATCAAGTAACTAGGTCATTTTTCTCTCAGTATCAACTAGTCCAGTAATTCTATATGTTTTCTATCTTCCTAAGATCATGTTCAATTGTTAGTTTTTCATAGTTATGACACATAAATTTGCATATTTTACAAAGTGTTCATTTCATTTTCAGAATACGTTGCGGATAGTTTTTCCTCACTAGAGGTTCCGCTGTTCGTTCTCACAGCTCTTCATTTTACATCCCTCTCGTCAGAATTCAGAACTTTGGCAGATGCACGATTTTCATCTCAGGTGAATGAACCTGCATCTTATAAAATGTAGCTTCATTTGGGAATTTACTTTGATAGGGGTTCGAATAATCTCACTGTCCAAACAAATATAGTAGCCCATGCTGAGAGTTTTTGCTTAGCTCTCATCAATACGCCCACGGGAATTTGAGAGAGAGGCACAAGTTTCCAGCAATCGACTGATCTCACTCTGATGTAAAATTGAATCTCGGAGATCTTTACTACTAGTGTTGTTTGCTACTATAAAATATTTTTCTTAAATGACCCAGTCATTCGATCCTGTGATAATCTGTTCCACATTTTGTGCAATCATTACTCTCAGTCACGTTTTAATATTACTCCCACATTCGCAGGGTTCCAGCTACTTTTATTCATCACAGGCAGCTGTCTTGATTAGTAAAAATATGAACGGAGCGAAATATGTAATAGAAGTGACCTTCTGATCACTCAAGCTATCATATCGGACAATAATGAGTTGGACAACTCTGTCAATAGCGAATAATGCATTAATATGATTCAGTTCATTTCATCAGAACAGTGCAATCGCCAATCGTGTCGCGATAATCATCAATGCCTGTGGTCAAATGCCCGCAGTTAATCTATCTTATTGACTCAGGCCTGACTTCCAATGAAATCATGTTTAGTTCAATCAATGACAATCAGGCAGGCAGGAGCTGACAATTAAGCCTGCAGAGTGGGTCAGACGAACAAGATCGGAATACGAGGATTCTACCCGTTTGTCGTTTATTCACAAGATTAGGCTATCTTTGTTTCGACTTTTCAGACAGCGCACCTGAAATTGCGCGTAATCATATGATCTTTAAATACTGCTGAACACGCTAACATTCAGATGATAAGTGACCCTAAGGGGCCAATTTTGCTATAGTTTGCTAACAAATTACATGATCATAAACGTTCTTGCTGTTATGCCATATCGCCGAATCGATGACATCTATGTTATTTAAAACAATACAAGACAGATCTTCAGTCAATTATTCCCGAAATAACCCTGCCTTGAACAACATACTGCCACAGTTCCCTGTCTCCAGGAGAATTGCGCTGGCGTGATCAGGGAAAACGCTTGGCGCTAATAAAGCTGTTAAGCCTCCATATTGAGGGGTTATGATTTTTTTAAGAATTCTATAATTGACATCTGAAGGTGTGTCTATAGATCTATTCAGATACCTCCCAATTTCAGGTATATGTTCCAAATTGAAGTGTATACATATAGTGTGCGTTAGGTAGGCCTAGTTGTAACATTACTGCCATTGATCGGAACGCTAAAACTGTTTCAACGTTGCTAGTAAGGAGTTCATCGGTGTGATATCATTGGAGACAATAGAATACGAAATAACGCGTCACATATATTCATGCACACAAGCACCAAACAAACACCAAACGAACACCCTAAGTGGCATATCAACATGCACACTTGATAGTTATAATACAGTAATAATTGGTTCTATATAGTGCAAACTCCAAGCAGAGAAGTTGTTCAATGCACTTCACAGATGCTGGAAGTGCAGTGAAAACAATGAGACAAAATAAGTTGTCAGACGACGCCTGAGAAGATCGAATGAGTCGAGAGACCTCAACGCGACCGAGAGGGAGTACCATAAACGGACAACGGAATGAACAAAGCTACAATTCACCGTATGTTTCTGTTCGAGACCTGGGCACTAGAAGTTAGTATTGGAGATGAGAGCAGACGGGTCTGTAGTGACTCTGTGTGTGCAACACAATATACAAATGATCACTCCATACGTGCACTACCTACAAGCAACTCCCACAATCCTAACGTGTATTACCACATAACTGTATAGGTCTATACTATATCATTCAATCATTTAGTATAATGGAAAGTGCGAAAACACAACGGCATTTTCTGTTCAAGACAAGCTCGTGATTTTTTTCAATGAATGAATAAATATTATGATGCCATAAGCAGTATATATATAAGGCAGTTTTAACTGCTGAACTGCTGAACTATTCCATAGATACATAATCGTTCTTGGTTCATTTTCAATATTTGACTGATGTAGCTCCAATTCGCCCCTAACATATAGGTGGGAGATTATTATGTATGTCCAAACAGGCTAAACGTGATAAATTATGCAATGCGGGTGTGACTTTCAGCTCCTTCAAATCTCACAATGACATTTTATCTATTTCCAGTACATACGTGCGTCAGCGGGGACTGGAAATCATACTAGTCGGTCATCAGTAGATGTCAGAGTGATTGTCACACTGTTCTGACAGGATATTGAGTCTACTATTCAATCTGTCTGAAAACACCTGGGCATGGGAGACACCGAACAGAATTTGTTGGTGAAAATCCACCACAAGTAGGTCACATTCAACTAATTTAGTTGAAGAATTAACACAGGCTTTCTCGTGGGGTATTTGAGAGCAATTTAGAGCATATTAGAGATACATAGTCAACTTTTCGATTCACTTTCAATATTTCACGTAACACTAATTCGCACCTAACATGTGAGTGGGAGATCAGGAGATGAATATGTATGTCTACAGGTGAGGAACTTTGCGATGCGAGTGTGACATTCTGTTCCTTTAAATATCACAATAATATTTTCCATCTATTTCCTACATTTTCAATACTTCATGTAACTCAAATTTGCCCCTATCATAGGTGGAGATTAATATGTATATCTGCAAAATATAAATTATGCAATGTGGGTGTGACTTAAATCTCACAATATAATTTTCAGTCCATTTCCAGGACGTACGTGCGTCAGCAGTGGAGAGGGTATCATACCATTAGGTCTTTAGAGGATGTCGGTGTACTTGCCCCACTGTTCTGACAGGAGATTGAATCTGATATTCACTCTGTCCGAAAATACCTGGGCTTGGGAGGCACCAAACAAAATGTGTTGGTAAAAATACACCACAAGTAGGTCTCATTCAACTAAATTCACACAGAAATTGGGTTGTTGCCAATTTTGGTTAAAGCTTCTCAAAAGAGTATTTGAAGAGGGTCTTTTTCTTCTTGATCTTTTCTGACTGAACTGAATTGGAAAGAATATAAGTTTTAATATTTTAGTAATCTTTGTTTAGAAAACAGGCATAAGCGGTTCTTTATCATTATTGGTATAAAAGAAGGTTGGACAGGGTTTATGAGCAGTCAAAATCACAAATATAATGATTACCAATACTAAACAGAAAATATTGTCAGATATAAATAGAAGCGCCTATACGTAATACAATTGAACTCGCATGGTGTTCGAGATGGTAATATCTTTTAAACAGCGCCCTCCGTCTCACCCACAAAAAATAAACCCCAGGAAGGTCTGTATCCGGAAAAAACACACCGTACTCTAGCAATACATGTGATGTGTTTGCGTCTGTTTTTAAGTAACTTGATGACAACCGTGAAAGTGAAGTGATCGAGATAATTGGATTGGTATGATTGGTGAGAGCGCAGTCGATGAATTTAGAGAGTCTTTTACTTGTGTAGTGTGTCATTAATTCAATAATACCAATATCTTTGTGTCGTCTGGAGGACACCCGAATATAACTATAGTTGGTGAGAGCACAGTCGATGGATTTAGAGAGTATGTTACGTGTGTAGTGTATCATTAATCCGATAATACCCATATCTTTGTGTCGTCTGGAGAACACCCGCATATATTCAGAGATCTGCCGAAGACTGTGGTGTGTCAACAACAATGTTTAGTTGTATGATGAAGGGTTACGAGGGACCAGATCTACGTACATAAGCCTGCTACCACATTGAGAGCAAGAACTCACTTATTCTAACCTTTGGCCAAAATACCCGATGAAGGCATTCGATGTTTTTCTGCAGTGTTTGCCAAGAGGTCTGAAGGCTGAAGCGAGGACCCCTGCTAATCATGGGAGCAGTGGACAATTCAGAGCTGTTTCCCGATTGGCCATTTCACGATATGAGAAAAGAAAGAAAAAAATCAATTAGTATATATATATGGTCATTGGTACCTCACATGGGTTGGGTCCAGACGTTCATTTCTACCCACACCGAGTTGAGCAGGTGTCTTCGCGTGTACTTGAACGTGGCGTCACCAGGGACGGTAGGGGGTTGTGCTTCTCAGTTTTTATATGTGGTTGTTGCTGGTAACGATCATGTATGGATGCATGTTGGAGGATACCTATTACCCAGGGAGATAAGTATGGTGTAGCATTACCCAATACTGCTATTAACGGTCGGAATTTGTGCATTACTATTATCCCATGCTTTTTCATGTAGCGCTTTCTCATGCCATTAACACGTTATCACAAGGAAACATGCATTTGGGCGCAGCTCGTACTCTGCTGGTAAAGATGGAGTCCATGTGCGAGATTATAACTCATCGATATCTTTGATCGCTATTCCAAAGATCCGCCAACTGAGGTAATCTGATCTCCAATCCTTCAGTAGTGGACATTTCACTTCGCGTAGCATATAACTGTGTTGCCATGAAACAGTGGGAACTAAAATATTAATACTCAATAAAACTATAAACTTCTCTCGCACGATTACCTAGTCTAAGAAAGTCTAGTACTATGAACATTTAAAGTATGTGGGGCCTAGCTACGATATTATCTTCACTAGCTATTTCAGCAGAGGCATGATTCAGATACGAATCATTCCTGCTAGGTCATTGACTCCAAAAGCGTTCGATCAACCTTATCAGTGAACGTGCCGTAGGTGAAGATAGCTTTCTGATATCATCCCAATGGCACACACATTTTTTGATATGATCATAACTTTAGGCAATTTCCTATGACGTTATTTGATCCCTATTGACCATGCCGTATATAGAACAGGACACATCAGAAATTGAAGTCCTTCTTCAGTAAAAATAGAAACTGATACGATATTAATATTTATATTTTCGTGAAAGTTCAATAACGACACGACTGAGGACAGATTCCTCCTCCCTGGCTCAAAGAGGGGGAGTCTCTCTTCAACTAGAGGGCAGTCTTCACATAACTTGAAAATAGTCAAGCATGACACACAAGACTTTGTTGGGTTAGCTGCTGAATACCTTGCATGCAAATGTCAGTACCAATCGAGGTAATGTGTGTTTACCATTCATCTTCAACTTCTTGGCGTTCCATATCACTCACGTGTCAATGTGCCTGTATTACATCCTGTACAATCGGAATGAAAAAAGAAGATGTTCAACAAGTATATACTTATGTGTATATATATATGGAAAACAGAAAAGGAAGTACAGACCACCACAGTGCCATTATGGAAGAGTACAAACACATTTGTGTTGAAACATGTATATTTCGAACAC